>CM021709.1:1104071-1152320 GCA_011074415.1 Stictonetta naevosa
CCCCAAAAAAACAAAAACAAACCAAACCAAAAACCACAACAAAAAACACAACTAGAGCAATAGATGTTCATTTAGTTCCACTTTGGTATCTCCCAGATGAAGGAATGACAAAAATGAGTGCAAAAAAAGTAGTGCAGCTATGACTGGATCAGGCTAAGAATCAACACTCAATACTGAAGGACTCCTACCTGAGACTTTGCACAGAACGATGGATAACTATTTTATTAACATAACAAAAATACATTGGCTCCCCACCCCAGCCCCTCCTAACCACTATCTCTAAACAGAGAAACCTGGCAAAATTTACCTCAGAAAAAAAGCTAAAATTGGAGAATAATCAATGTCCTTATAAGAACAGAGTTTTCTCTTAGTCACAATAGACAGCAAGTGACTGGAAAATAGATGTCATTGCTTATCTCACTATGTATAACCCTCTGATATGTTTTATTTTTTAGAGTGTCTCAATCTAAGAACAGACATTTGTGACAAAGCACAGATGCAGAGGAGAAGATGAGCTATAGATTACAACGTGCTTGGGATGGTCATTGTATCCATTCTCCTACTGTTTTGCTTTTATTCATGAGATTGTTGAAAGCTGGAGTTCATGCTTGTGAAATAATCTCTATCCTATACAGAAATAAGTATTATTTTCTGTAATTTTTGTTGTCAGCACAGGTGCTGCAAGAAACTGTACAAATTTCTTGTTAAAAATACACTTTAGTTAGGAAAAAGCATGAATATGCCAGATAGCCATGTAAAAATGTTCTCAAATTAGGTGAAGTCCATAATGTCTTGAAGCAAGATTGCCATTCTCTTATACTATTCCTTATTATAGTGTGGGATGGATTTCTAAGATTTAAGCAATAATCCCACCTTGAAAATGGGGGAAAAATCTTTAATTTGGAAGAAAGGACATGCCAATAAGAACTTATTTACAGGGGGAAAAAAAAAAAAATGATGAATTTTCCCAGCTCTAGAAATGCAGTGATGTAACTGGTACTCACAGACTAATTTTGCCTGCCTGCCAGCATCTTTGCCATGAAGATTTAGACAAGTCAGTAATTTAAATGCAGGAGCCTAGCCCCAGGGAAGCAGCGCCAGTAGTAGCAATTACTTTTCAGAAGTAAAAAAATAAAAAAAATATTAGAGTCTGCATTGGTGAAGTGTCTATGCCCAGAATATTTGACACAGAATCTAGAAGCCTAAACTGATTAGTGCTCTTTGTTCAGTTAATACAAGTAACAATATTCAAATGAAGTGTAGCAGCCTTTCAAAAATGAGCCATTTCTAAAATACAAACCATAATTCCCCTCTGTGATTTCTCTTTTACACACAAAACCAAATTACAGCCTCCTTGATAGTACAGTTAAATACTTCCAGTTCTTTCCTAATGGGCCCAGAAACCAGTTTATATTCTGATCATGAAGAATTTTTTTTTAACATTTGTAAGCTCATCAGGCTGGCTGTTCCACTATACACAGCATAGTGGGAAAAAAGGTTTTCACCTGCTCTCCCATGGGTTACCGCAATACTAAATATGTTTAAAGGCAATGGTTCTCTAAAATTAAGCAGTTTCTTACATGAGATTGCCCAGGTTATCTTTAGTAGATGACTTAAAAAGTCATCATCTGAAACAGTGTTAAAGAAGAAAAACTCAGTTTTAAACTACATATCCCTCATTAGTGACATCTCAAAACTGAACCAAAGGAGTTAAGGAAAAAGCTTGAAAGCAAGGAGAATATGCAACTGGGGAACTCAATGATAGTTATTAGCATAAAGAAAAGAAACGGTTGCAATATCCATGCTGGATTTTACTTGTTCTTCTTCCTCATCTCAGAGAATGACAGTAATTAGTGCATAAAACAGATTTTGGGCACAGTACATAAAAGTGAGGAAGAGAAGGTAAGATTAGAAGCCTAAATCTAGCAAACCATTCAACCCATTTGCTAGAGTTCTGGTATTTAAGAGGATCAGGTTCAGTCAACTGGTTCAATTATCAACAACTTGAAATCAAGGTGTTGTGATGACAGTGGAATATATATTCGTTCTACGAATACACACAAGAGTTCCAGTGACCTCACAAAATACTTACAGGTGTAATCTTCTAGCAGAATGTAACTTTATATAATGAAATCAGAATGTGTATGAAGAAGTTAAAAAATGGAATCTCATTAAAACCTTATTGAAAACCCAAATTTTACCTCCATGAATGCCTACATGCAACAAATAACACCGAACTTGGTGAGCAAAATCAACTTGTGGCAGATGCCTTTGATGTTAGCATACATTTATACCATTAAAATATATGTGTATATATATATCTTTGTTGGGAGAATGAATCATGTTTTTGTTATTCTCTGTTAACATTAAGAAATTATCCTTCAGCATTAATCACATAAAATTCTTTGGACTTGGCTCCCTCCAGAGCTACAAAAAAAGTCAAAACTAACTTTTTGTTGCACTTCAGCTACAATTTAGGAGAATACATTTAATAACACATTCAAAAAGGCATCATTAATAACTGTATGATTTGTAAACATATTATCCGTGTTTGCAGTGTTAGGGTTTAGTGGAGGACTTGTTAGTGTTAGGTCAGAGGTTGGACTAGATGATCTTGGAGGTCTCTTCCAACCTAGAGGATTCTGTGGTTCTCTTATCTAATGGAAATGACTGTGTACATCTGGATAAGACCAAATTTACATTCAGGCTGTTGAATGTTTTTTCTAGGAGTCTGTCTACTCAACCTCTGAGAGCAAGGAAAAAAGCTACAAATGACAGCTGCTCATGGGCAGCAGATAGAAATAATTTGACAAAATTGATAAAAGTTGCTAATTCTTCTTCTGCCAGTCGACATTGGCAAAAAAGTAATGAAATTACAGTGCACTTGGCCTGCTTGCTCCATTCCATGCTAATCACTTAAGCTTACTGTACAGTGTTTAAACAGAAATTTGGTTGCTAACAGGCAGTGAAGGTCTGTCTTCCTTTCATCTCCCTCCCTTCCGCAATTTTCTCATCCAAAATATTGTGTAAACACTGTCAAATTCTCAGCATAGCAAGGTTATGCATTTTGTTTATTCACAATTTTCTGTATTATTCCTGTAGCCTTTCTCAATATATTATCACAACTTGGTTATTTTCCCTTGCTTTCTTTCCTATTTTTTTTTTCTGAGTCAAATAAATAGAGTTTCTTTATATGTGAAAGCAATAAAATAGAAGAAACCTTTAGTTCTGAATTCACAAGAACTCTGTAAATAGCATTTCTTAACTATTTCTCTTCTGCACAGTAATTGTTGCAGATCTTTGCAGACTGCATAAAATCTGTTTATCTAGGTGTATTGAATTCTGACTTGTATTAGGATAAGAAGGAATAAATACAAGGGATAAAATGTCTCCTATGCTCCCTTTTACTGCTGGATAACACTGCTATTTTTCAGTAGGATGAATTGCATTTTAAGAAGCTTACATATCACTTAAATGTACAAAAGCCTAGTTCAGAAGTCTCTGTTGCATGGCAATGAGGCTTATATTTGGAAAATTCAGACCCAGCAATGTAGTTGCTAGTTTTGTCCAAATTGTGCTGTCCACTTCTTCTTCCTCAATCCTTTAGTAAAGACAGTAGAGATTTACAGATTTATTCCCCTCTGGCTCTGATACCCTCAGAGCACGTGGCACAGAGCAGCATATTCTGCTTTGCTGCTGACCCAGGACAGGGTGAAGGATGCAGCACAAGCCTGCAGTGAAGTGTGTATGTTGCAGCAGTAGGCTCAAAGGAAGCCTACAAACCAGCTCACCACTCTCCTGATAGTGACCATGACTTGCTTTCTCTAAAACTTAACCCTGTGGCTGGCTGATAAGCCATACACAAATCTAGAGCAGGAGGTTTGATTGCACTCCTTCTACTGAGGAGTGCTCTCAGACTGCTTGTTCCTATGGTTAAAATGTGCAGACAAGAATCTGATGTCTGCACTAAAAGCCAAGAAGTAACGTACTTACTAAATTTATGTCATGATTGCTAGTCCTAACACCTCCTTTTACATTTTTTTTTTCCAGTCTGAATGCCTGAGCACTACTAATGAACGGTGATCAGATAATTAAGTTCTCAACAGACATTCTTCTCCACCACTAGCTTCCAAATATAGCAAGCCCTTTGGAAACAGTACCTCTTGTAGAACATACCTGTGCCATTTTTGTATTTCATGTCATGTCTACATAAGAGGCTGTTGTAATGCACACATGAGATATCAGGGACTGAGCAACATGCAGTTAATTCAGCCAGGCAAAAACACAGAAGATCAGCACAAACAATGATAACTTGTTTATCACATCAAGGCAAAACCCACTGAATACCATACTAAATGATGCAGATGGTGAAGCTATTAAAATTTATTGCTTGATATCCAGCCAATTTCTTCTACCCTGGATGTAAATTGACATGATAATCAAATGCCATAAACAAAATTAGAGTGCGATGCAATACAGCATAATATATTAAAATTATAAATCAATATATTATATTTTTATATTTAATATATCAAAATTTCAAATCAGATACCATATAAAAGCTACTGCTTTACAAGTTCAAAACTTTTTTAAAAAGTTATTTATTGATAGAAATAGTTATTTATTGATAGAAATTACCCAGAGTATTAACTAGATACCTTGAAATCAAAACAAACAAAATACACACAAAAACTGAAAATGCAAACACCCTACAACACAGATAATTATTTTTTACCAGCGTGAAAACAACAGCAGACTTATTTTCTTTAAACCTTGAACAATGAACACTCAGGCTTTCCCTATCTAATATATTGTCAATACATAACTGATCTGATTTAATTTGGCTTAAATTAAATGACTGCAAAGGCAGTCAATGATCATGGAATGCCCACAACTCTCCACCTGAATACACGGCTTACAGAGTGCTAATTATGTTTTATAGGACAAAAATCATGATCATGACTAAATTCTCTTTCCTCCTTTCTCAAGGAAACTTTGTGCACAGAAAGAATGGAAGGTCCATTTCAAAATACATTTATCACACCTCAGAAACATCTCCAGTCCTTTCACAATTCCCATTATATTAATCTTTTTATGTGCAGAGCTACTTCTGATAGATGTGCAGCATGCTAGAGATGAGGTTAAACCTGACAAATCTGTTATTGTAATAGTAAACATGATTTGGACTGACTCAGATACTGAGCTCTCCTTTCTTGCTTTAATCTGTCACTGTCTACTTTTAAAATCATTTTCTATGACATTGTGAAGGAACAGTATTAAACTGCTAGGAAAAGAAACAAAGTTCCATAGAATCCAGATAAAGCATCCTGTATTTCTGTATCTCTGTAGACTTTGGTGAGAAACACACTTGCGCATTCAGAAACAAGTAAAACTAAGAATCTGCTGATGACATCTGTGTGCCTCTAGGTAGATGTAATGAAGTGTAAGATGCAACTAAATTGGAAATACGAAGCATTAGACAGTAACCTCAAAATGAGAATGGGACCACCTTCTTCCTCAACCACAGTATTTTTTATTTATTGACCATTTCCAACTTCTGTCTTGTCTATGCAGCATCTGTATACATCCTCACCCTAAAGTAGGCACTCATGAAAGGAGTGGAAGGGTAGAACTGATGAAGATAACCAAAAACATCAGGAAAAAGACTGTTAGCAGTCAATTAATTCAAGTCAAGACTACAAACCAAAGCAAAACTATGAATAAATAATTAAATCAAGGCTTTCTCAGCCAAAAGCCACCAACAAAACCCAGAAATACCTCATTTTTTCCACAGTATTTCTCCATCTACCTTTTCTCTTCTGTCTCCTCCTTTCTTGAGCAAACACGAGGAAGGAAAAGTGACTCTGATATCCACTACGCCCTAAAAGATTACGCCCCAGCTCTGCTGCAAAAACTTCAGTTTCTGAGGAGCTGGATAAATCAAAGATTGAGTAGATTTTATTTTAAGTTCTAATACTAATGAAATAATATCCTTGTGCTGCATAGCTCCTCAGCTAAGTACCTGCTGACAAGGTTCCCCAGTTGGAATATGTTGCATATAGTACATCACCTGAAAGAACATAATAAATAACAACAAAAAAGAATAAAAAAAACAAAATACCATCAACCCAGAGGCTGACACCACTGATTTCAGTGAATACAGGCTCTCTTCCATGCCAGCTATTTAAGATAATCAATTTTTCTGAGCTTCATTAATGAATCATTGCAATTTGTATTCCAAATTCAAACAAGATGCATTTCTCTCTCTTTTTCTCTCTCCCCCCTCCCACCCCGCCCCTTTTTTTTTTTCCCCTAACAAACATGGAGAGCGTAATGCATAATAGGAAGGATTAGGCATTCAGCAATTTACAGTAAAATCCTATTTGCTTATCAAGGAAGAACAGTCCTGGAGAACTGGCTTGCATACACTTTTTTTTTTTTTTTTTTTTTTTTTTTTTTAAGCTGTCATTTAAGATTTCAGCAATAATAGGGAGCTATTGGTGTTTTCTTACTGGTAACTAGCACAACTAAGTATTTTCCATTTGGTTCTCTGGGGGCAAACGGAGTTATTCCAGCACTATTTTTGTAAATGAAAAAGGCTAGAATATGGAACATTATTGTCCTAGCTGAAAATGAACAATGACAGAGTTAGAAAGATTTCACCTTAGACAACATTATTAAGAAGCCTTTTTGTCCTGAAGTTCTTGATAGGATACTACTCAAACGGAACATATTTTCTGAAAGTCAGTTGTTTTCAACTCAGAAGTGTGGTTCACAAAGGAAGATATTAGCAGAGTGCCAAAAAGGTCATCAAGGGACTGGAGCACCTCTCCTATGAGGAGAGGCTGAGACCTGAAACTGTTCAGTGTGAAGAAGAGGAGGCTCAGAGGGATCTTATCAATGTGTAGAAATACCTGAAAAGAGGGTGCAAAGAAGACAGAGCCAGGCTTTTCAGTGGTTCCCAGTGACAGGATGAGAACAGGACAGGAGGCAATGGGCACAAACCAGAACACAAGAGGTTAGGTCAGAAAGCACTTTACTGTGCAGGTGAAGAATACTGGAATAGGTTGTCCAGAGAAGTTATGTAGTCTTCTTCCTTGGAGATCTTCAAAGCCACCTGGACATAGTCCTGGGCAACCTGTTACAGAAATCCCTGCCTGAGCAGGGGATTAGACCAGATGAACTCCAGAGGTCCCTTTCAACATTAACCATTCTATAATGTTAAAGCAATCCCTTGCTTTCATTCCAGTCTCATTTCTCTTACTATAGCAGTATTTAATTTCATTTGTCTTCATAGGTAAACTGTGGGGAGAGTGATGGACAAACTTCTAGCCCCAATACATGGCCCCAGGATCATCAGATCTATTTTGTTCTCTGTCCTTCGCCTCTATCCTTCCTGTATCCATAAAGATCCCTTTCAGGAAAAGTGGAGCCAATCAGTATTATTTTATTTACTAATTAAAAAAGGCAGACCTCACTAACTAAAGCAAGCATTTCATTATTAAAATGAAAATACTAAGACGACGGCATGCTTGCCTCAGTTCACTGCTCAGTCATGATAGGAGAACTTTTTTCTTTTGGAGTTAGCAAATGAAGATAAAGGTTGCATCCAGATGCACATATGAAACAGGTATAGGAAACCCAGAGACTAGCCACAGACTCTTGATCCTGCTAAAACTAACAGCTCAGTTAATGACTCAGTGTCAAAATTTTATCCTGGATGTCACTTTCATTTATATGTGAAGAGATCTCAGAAACTCAAGCCAGAATTGGGCTTCCTGACACAGGAGCATGTTCTGGGCAAACTGCAAAAATAATGCCTGTTACCTTGAGCATCCTAAGAGATGAAGAACATGACAGAAACCAACAGTACTAATCCCATTTTCTTGGGAAAAGAAAAATGCGAGCTGGATGTATTACAAAAAATAGCTGTTTTTGCCAGAGAGGGTAAACTGTTGTAGAGTGGTCAGAGATGAACAATTTTCATGAAATCTAAATTCTGACAATGGGTCACTACTCAGCCAAAGGCTTTTATCAACTTTTATGCTCAGAGGGTGACAATGCCCACCTGCCTTCGGAAGCACATGCAGATTGTTTCATGTTGGGAAGTAGCTCAAAGATAAATTTATCTGTTCTTGTGCCAGTTCTATAGAGTGGCAGTCTGCCCCCCGACTTCATTGGAGGTGGGACAGGACTTGGGCCCTGAGCAATTTCTTTAGTAAAGGTGTTAGTAAATGAAAACAGCAGATGCCTTTGCCTAAGAACAGTGGTGCAGAAGTTCCCTGGAAATCCACTTATAAAGTAGCATTGGTTAGGCCTATGCAAGGCAAAATAAATTCAAGGCTTTTCTGCCATGGAAAATGTACTTCCTCAGGGAAAAATCACAGAGGGAGTTCATGAGTCTATTAGTATTGACTGAGGTCCCTGAGGCAGATAAGTATAAAGAACCCTAAAATAAATTAATATTAACAGATCAAGAGCTCATATATGTTCCATAGCACAATACTGAGCATGAGCTGTACAGAGTGTTCTGAAACTTATCTTTACTGGGGAAAAGACAACCTCTATTTGACCACAGGAATAGTTTTGTGAATATTCTGTAACTGCAATGAGTATTTGCTGAGAGAACCAAGAGCTTTAATGACACAGGGCTGAAATTACATAGTCATTCCAAACTCTAAAATATTGCACAAAGACACAAAATGCAAGAACATGAAAAGCAATACTATATCAGAACTAGGAAAGGAACAAAAAGGAAGAACAAAAAAGAAGGGTGTTGCAGTGTAGAAGCAACGTTTGGAGCATAGTAGGAGAAGCATGTAGGAGGCAGAAAATGAGTATCTCAAATACATAGTCCTTAACTGCTCTAAAAAAGAGGGAGATGTAACTAAGTAAGGCACAAAATAGGTCCATCTGAACAGGTCAATATATTAAGAAAAAATTACCCTGACTCTCCAATATACTTATACCTTCCAGAACTCTTTTCCACCTGCAGTTTTATGTTTTTAATATAAAAAGTCTCAGTGAATTTTTCCCCAGTTATGATTTAGGTATGGTTCTCACTTTCTTTTCTACCATTATTAGAATCTAGGTTCCATAGCCAAGATAGACCTCATCCTGCAAAGAACAGAAGGAAGCAGCTGGCAGGTAGTTTCCCGGCCTCTACTGATACCCGGTTGTCTAACAGTCTGTGAAACAGTTCTCTGTAACCTTCCCAGTTCCTTTTATTTTTCCATCTTCAAAACTATTTCTGCTACTACCACCACTCCCTTTATGTGCTCCTTTGCTGCATGTACACCCAGTCTTCTATATGTCCACTTCTAAAACTCATTTATTTACCTCCCAGATGCTTCTGAGCAATCCCCTTTAGTACTTCTAACGTTTGGCTGTACTCAACAAATAGACAGTGGGAATCTCTGATACTATTAGCCTGTGTAATTGTGTCCATGATTATTGCAATATAGCAATCTAAACGTAGCATGGACTCTACTGTTGCCTCAAGACTTGAGTCTAAAACAATCACACTGCTCATCCAGCATCTTAAAACTTACTAATACATAAGCTGGACAGCTTAAAGTATTTGCAGATTCTCTTTCAAATTTTCCACTTAAAGATTTCCATCTTTTTCCTCCAGTGTAGGTGAGGTATATTTATTGATTAAAAAATAAACATCAACGCAATCTCTTTAAAATCCTCAGTCCAAGAATTCTGTTTACTTATGAAGAATGTGAACTAAGACATTTGCATTTTATAATTGGCCAAATGGGTCTGTTTATGCTCTATGTTATTGCCTGCAAGGCATATCAGATACCACTGTGGGTCATTCAGATGACTGTACCTTTCTAATAGATATAAACCAGGTGTCACTAAAGCAGTTCAGTCAGTTCCAGAAAGCTATATCCCTCTAGAAATTACTCAGTATGCTGCTGGAAAATGAGGTTTCAGTCTTTATGATACACTTGTATCCAGAATGCATGTCTCATTGAAAGTAAGTTATCAGTCCAGAAAAGACTTGAGGTTTGCTTCACATTTGATATGAGCTCTAAAGTCTGTTCTAAGGCAATGTTCTGAGAAGGGACTGATGGGACAAAATATAAGTTTTAGGTGTGTGGCACAACATGAAAAAACACAAACAATTGTGGTCTAATAAGGACCTTGAAGAAACAGGCTCTTCCCCTTGGAATAATCCTGAGAGCGTAGTGAAAAGCTGTTGCCTATTCATTGCTTGGTGTTTGGTAAAAGACTTTATGGGGGCTTGCCAAAGTTCAGCACTTTTGACGCAAGTTTCTCCTGCCTTCTACTAAAAGACCTCACAGGCTTGACCTCTGAATTTCAAGCAGACAGAAATATCAGTTCCAGTTCATTTGTGTAGCCTCAGACATCACTGCCATTTCTGCTTGTGTGAGAGCAAGCACTGAGGAAATCACTCTTCACTCTCATTAGGTTACTGCTTGGAATATTTCTTCTAATTAAGTAATTAGGGTTTGTTTTGGGAAACATTTTCAGGTATCATATGAAAACAGCAGCCTGAAAAGAAACTGTTCTGACCAGAATTGTAAAAGGCAGGAATATGTGGTCACTCAACTGGAACAGTTCTGCACAGCAGAAAACTAGGAAAAAAAAAAAAAGCAAATAAAAAACCCTCAACACTCGCTTCAGATGACCGTCTCCAAGTACCTTGCACTATTACTTTTTTGATTGCATTTGCATCTCTCCTACAAATCTATTTATCTAGAAAAGAACTGCATCTGGGTGACAAGTAACAGACCATCAAAACTCCTCTTACAGACAGGCTGAAAATTGTCAGTCTTTTCATTCAAATGAGGACTCCAATAACTATTTAAAAGCTCATCATGATCCTCTCTGTATTGGTGAGTGACAGAGAAATGGTGTTGTAAGGCAAAATTAAAAGAACCAAAAACATTTTTTGAAGTGTTGAAGGTCACCGCTGTCTAATAAAGGATTTGTTAGTACGTGAAATTGGAAAGGAAATCGTATATTCTGAAGCTATTTTCATCCCATTAATTCAAGTCAGAAAGAATAAAAGAAAATGTTGTTTAAAAGATTAGTTTAGAAATCTGATGTGCAATGAAGAAACATGACTGGTGATTCCCATTTCCCCTTTTCCTCAGATATATTAGACTGAGTTCCTTCTCTTTCTCCATAGGAACCCAACTGCAAAGTTACTTTTCACTTTTGAGCCTGGTGTCCAGGTGCATGGTGATTTTAATTTTTTTTTTTTTTGTAATAACTACTAATTGAATTCACTGTTTCAGGAGTTTTCTGTAAGAGCATTTGCCCTTTTCATTTCAGACAGGTGATGAGCACTTTTCCTGTGAACGGTTAGTCATAAACAAAATAAGCATCCTGATTACTCACTTTATTTCATTTCTATCTCCTCCATGGTGTTTTTTTTTGTTTGTTTGTTTTTAAAGCTATCAAGTGATAGCTTTAAAACACCGCATTTGCAACAATGGAGGCATTGATCATTCTTAAACAGAATTCAGTGAGTCTAAGAAATTGTTTTTATAGGTGGTGAAGATTTCAGAAGTACTATCTTGCAGGTACTAACAATGAAAAAAGTATAGTAAAGCAAGACAGATACTATTCATCTGATCCTATAGGAAAATCATTTGACCTCACCTGCAGAAACAAGCAATTCCAGAATGCACTGCGTATAAATATTGCAAAACCTAGGGTTGTTTAGTTTTACAACACTTGTCTGAGTTTTAGTAGAAGAAACCAGGGGAATAAAAACCTTGTTTGTGACTGCAAACCTTTAACAGTGTAAGATGTTTTCTTTCACCAAATCTTGTACAAACCAAATGGTGGAGAAGAGAAAAGGAAAACTATTATTTTTCCCTAGAAAGAGAGGTCAGTTAAATTACCTAGTCTATAATCTCAGATTATGACGACTCTACAGTTTCTTCCTAATATATACACAGCAGTGGAAACAGTTGTAAAATTTCCTGTACTTTATGTTTTCTTCACAGGTCTTTAAATTAATTAGTTTTACTCTGATCTCACTGGCAAAAATCAACTATTTTTTACCTATCTTTCAAAATGTTAAAAGAGATAATGCTTCCTTAAAAACAAACATAAAAATAACCTCTTCCCCCCAGATAACTGGAAGCAGTTCCTTATCTCCTTGATATTTTTCTGCATAATGGAAGATGCCCAGTTCTAGAAACCTTACTTCACAGTTCTGTCTTCCAGCTTTTTGTTGTTTTATTGTAAATCTAACTGCTTTTAAGATGTTAGCTGCTGAAAAATAAAACCTTGGAGCTTCAGCTAAGGATTAACCTTTTTGGCAAGGTAGTAATAAAATTTCTTAAAACTTTGACTAATCAAAATTACACCACAGAATTAAATTTGTGGAACAAAACAATAATTTGAAAACATAGGTGCAAGATAAATGACATTGACAAGACACGAGAATAGACAGGAAAGTACTGAAGTGCATGGTTTTTTTTTTTTTACTAGAAATATGGTACTGCACGTTCAATGAAAAGCTTTTCCCCAGCCCAGGATATGTGTCCAGTCAAAATTCAATCAGTTCATGAAAAAAGAGTTTTCTGACAACCTAGAAGTTAATTCATACTCCACTTTTTGCAACCTTTAATTTCTTATCTAAACATGTTCTTCAAACACACACACACACACACACAACCACCCACAAACCCAACTGTCTGACACATTAGCACTTGAAATACACCATTAACTTCTTAACTGTGAACTGTAACAGCTGAGTACAGGATCCTTTTTACAAAGTGATATAGGAAACGTGAACAGAGATTTGAAGAGAGCCAGGAAGTATAGTTTTCACAGACTAAGGCTACAGACTCATTTGAAGTTCTTTGGCTTAGGTTGTCTCCTGAGGTGCTACTTGAACAGAGGAATAATGGATTTTTCTACTCATTAGATTAACTGAAGTGACAGAGTGAAAGAAATAGAAAAAAAATGTTTTGGTTATTTTTCAGTGTTGGTCAACACAAAGTGAAATTCCTGATTTTGTTTCCATATTTGCTAGACATTGTTTCTCAGGATGTAAACTTTTGGATTATAGGTAGGGAGCTACAAGCATAAACTCACAGTTTAAACCAAAAAAAGGGAAAAAAAATAGATGAAGTTCAACTTAGTTTTGTATTAAAGTTTTGAAAAATTTAAAAATATATATCTTTCAGAAGTAATCAAACTATAAAATTTTTAAATATAAGTTTGAAAAAAAAAAAAAAAAAAACAACACAAGAAATCAAACTTCTTCCTGTAATGGATGCTCAGACGTATACTGACTGCTGTTTCTGCATTAAAGCTCTTTTTTAGAAAAAAAACTTACAGTGAAAGATCGTCCCTATGAGAGTTAAATTCAGTAATCTTGTGGTTTTGTGACCAAAAAAGGCACCTTTGACAGAAAAAAAGTTTGTAACTATTTAGTTAGTACAGCATGTTTTTCAGCATCTCACTTATAAAATCCTACAACTCAGTTCAAGAAGATGCTTTAAGCATGGAATCTAGACTTTGGGGAAAGTATCAGAAATGTAAATATTTTGTGACAAAATTCAAAACTTATATGTGCAAAAGCAAGATAATAAAATGTGTCTGAACTGGACCATTTACAGCTACGAAGGTTCTTTTCTTCATGAAGTCTGTTATTCACATTTCAACTATAATTACACTTTCACTAAAGGCAGGCAATTTTTCAAACTTATGTCAACTCATCTGATGACCTGAATTTCAATTCCTGCTATTGTAATTAGCCATAATACAAAAGTAAAGGTATGTTGAGGACAAGACTCCGAAAGATAGCATAATGACAGTTCCCCAATTAATCCTTCCTATATTTGTTATATTAGGAGAAATAATAATCATGACTCAAACTCAAGCATTTGTAAGTAAAAAGAGAAATTACTAAAGCATGAAGTAACTTAATTTCCTTCTATTTTAGCTAAAATGCTGAAATCTGGCATGGTACATTCTGCTAAGGGCTCCTGTTTTACAGTATCTGAATTTAGAACCTATACATACATCACAGATTCTGTAAAATATCATAAACAACCTCTAAACCTCCTAGACTGGTCCAATGATCACAAGTAGTCTAGCAGTTCCAGTTCACATGGTATAATAGCCAACCCTACAGGCTGCACTGAGAGAAAGCCACATCCCTGCAGTCATTAAACACATCTTGTGTTCTTTTAAATGAGAAATGTCTAAGGGTATAGCACTATGCAACAGTTAAGGTATTGTATGGTTAAAAAAAAAAAAAGAAAAAGTAAAATTAATTTCTAGAGTTTTTTCCTCCATTACTTTCTGTCTGCTGCTCACTATGTCTACTCTATTTTCCCAATTCTTTTTGATCCCTCAAAATAAAAAGTCTTTCTACATACCTATCTACTAAGTAGTAGATTAAAAACTAAAATCACACAGATATTTTTAGGTGGATGTATTCCAATATTGAATCCACTCTAGTTATATTTAGCAAATTGCTACTTCAGCAGAGGAAAGATTTCTGTCTCAGTAGAGAAGGACTAGTGTTAACTTTTATAAATGGGGTTCCTCAGCGTCTTGGTTCACCTTGTTCAACTGTGAAGGATTGAGCCAGCCTCCAGGGAAACATTTATGTCATAAAGCATATAACATTAGGGAGATGCAGGTGACACCTGCCTGAAGATTGTGGAAATTGTTTCTCAACTGTTTATTGACCGAAGTGAAGGGAGCAAACAAGGAATAATGAGGGAGAACAAAGAGAGTAATGGAATTTGGACCCCAAATTCCAGAGAAAGAACACTAAATTCACCTAATGACATGTATATTCCTTACAGGTTTTCTCTTCCCATTGTTGGCCTATTTTTTTTTTTTTTTAATGCTGTAAAGATAATGTATTTGATAACATTCCTCAAAACATTACTTAAAAGGTGCTGACTCCACAAGATATAGGTAGAATGCCCACTTCTGCTGTTTATACACACACAAAAAAATTACTGAACACATCTGATTGAATTTTACCACACTTCAACACTTTGCACCAAGATCTCCCAGCTATTATTGGAAGACTGAGCTGAGCTAAACAGTCCCAAATAAATTTTTAACAGATTTGGTAAGAGGGTATTATTTCATAGACTTCTCCAACAAACTTATGTCAGTAACTTGTTTTTCCTTTAGCTGCAAAAAGATAAAAACATCTTTTAAACGTAATTTTGTTTAACATGCAGCTGAAAATAGCTGGTCTGACAGCACTGGAGCTGAGAACATATGGAAAAAACTGAATTATGATCAAGCTATCTTTGCACTATCTGAAACATCATCCCTGACTATTCACCTGAAAAGTGATCACTATTTCCTTGGCACAACTGATTAAATGCTGTTCCAAGACCTTTCTTTCCTCATGTCATGGTTTAGACTACAGAGCCAGGGTTCCAATCAGTAATAATTGTGATGTTTATAGTATGAAGGTACACTCAATAGGCAATAGGATACTTTATAAGTAAAAGTAATTTCAGTTTATGAAAGACAATAATAATAATAGCTAATCATTTGGGCTTAAATCCTGCACTTCTGAGTTAGATATGTGCAGAGCATCAGACTACACACATTGGACAGCCTGCATTCAGGAAAAAGATGAAAAAGACGTTTCTAGAACTGAAAATTAAGTCATTGCCCCCTTTAAGCAAGGTTATGAGTGCTTATCACAGATAAAGGAAGAATATTCTATTAGACGATTAGTGAGAACAGCATTATTTTGTACCTTAAAAGTAAACCATGAATAATCCAGCCAGGTGACCTGGCAGCCATCATGTGACTGCACTGCCAACAGTTCTAAGACAGGTGCTACATTTTTTTTTTTGGGGGGGGTGGGGGTGGAAATCAATCAATCACTGCCAATGGAGATAAGCAGGCAGTTTGGGATGTGGATTGGTACAAGTGAAAAAAGTATCTCCTACCAGAGACTCGCAAACACTATCAAATGACTCAAGAAACACACCTCTTGAGGAAAACCCCATTCTTTACTCTTCCAATCTACAGCCTGCTGCATTTTCCCACAGGGTTCTAGATGCTGGGTACACCTCTGAGCAACATCATGGTTTAGAAATATAGAAGCTGCTGAGAATGCTTTGGTAGATATTAAGTGTAAGCAACAGTATCACAAATAAGACTACGTACTTTTTAATGCATTTTAACTATACTCTATAGTGAAAGCCACTAAAACCCCCAAATATTTCACAGTATCTGAATGTCAGTCTATAGAGTCTTGATCTTCGCCACAGTCTAGGAAAAAGCTGATGTCAGAAATAGCTGCAGTCCAACTGAAGTTGGTGAGAGTATCATCACCTGTCCTCATTAAGGGAAGGGAATGTTTCTCAACCAAGCTAGTGGCTCATAAACTAACTTAACAGTAGTGTAAAAGATGGTACTGTGGGGCTGCATGATCTGAATGCAGATCTTAAATGCATAGAGGACAGAAAGGTTATTAATGAATAACTCTGGGACTCCATAACTTTCTAGACCAAAAGTGGATAAGACATTCAGGACAAAAACACTTAAGTCAAAAGTTTAACTTTCACAATGTGTTTCTTAGGATCAGGAGCACTTTTCCCTTTCACTGTGAGTAGATTAATATTGTCTTTAACCTAAACAATTGTGTGCTATTTGCTTCACTGATAGCCTTGCATGCTCATTAGCACAGAATTGATTCTCTGTTCTGGCCTCTGTTATTCAATCACTTGTCTGTGTTATCTCAAGACAACAGGTAATTGTTGTGGCTGAAGGGTCAAGTCTGCATGCCTGGCATATTTAAACATGCCCCTTGCAAGTACTGTCTTCAAGAACACGCAGCTTTGAAGTGTTCTGTCTGAGATACTATATTGTCTCAGGATTATCATTACAATGGCCTTCCTCACAATCTGGTGGTAAAATTCTGCTTTTGTATTGAAGTTCTAGGGAAAAAAAACAACAACACATACAAATAACAAAATAATATGTAAATCTGTGTTTGGGCCTATTTTTGGGGGGGGTCTTTTTGTTGTCCTCCTTCCACCCCCAAATAATTTGATCAACAAGGCTGTCCACACAGACCTCATTGAAGGCTGTTCCACCAAAGTCATATGGTATTCAAAGGGGATTGAAAGCAAGGTAACCTCTCTACAGAGCACCTTAATTTCTGCAACATGGCTTTTCTAGCTGACTGCAAGGATGTAGAACAGCAATACTTTTAACTTCTAAACAGGGAAGAAAGAAATTTAACAACTATAATTATTACACCATAAATAAATGCCATTTTCAGTTTGACATCAGCAATTTAATTATGTGCCAGAAGTTGCATAAAATTCTAACTTAAAAAAAAACAAACAAACAAACTTATTTTGTTTCTGATTCATCCTTGAATAAGAAGAGGGTTATACACAAGCAACCCATAGTTTATAATTGGAAAACTGCAGAGTATGCCAACCACCAGTTTCCCTGCCTGCACTAACACCACAAAAAAATTCACCCTATAGCCCCCCAACACCTCATCATCCTCCCTTAAACCCAGATGTGAGATGCTACCTTGTTTTATTTATTGCCTGGATACATACATTTCCATGAGGCAGTCAGAAAGGGATTAATCATTTGTCATTCTTGATGTTTCCATAAAGAATAAGAATTAAAAACCAAACAGTCACAGGAACAAGGAAAAACCCACCACGTACATACACAAACAGAAAAATGAAGCTAATGCAAATGATGAACTGTGCAAAAGGCAGAACGTGAACCCACAGTAAATCTAATTTGAAGCATTCATAAATTTATTCATATGGATTGTTTCATATCAACAGAACTTTTCCCCACTAATTCCAAAGTTCTTTGAAGGCTAAGAAGTCATGTCCTTTGCTATACCAATTCCATATCAATTTATTGTTTCAGTTTTACCCCTTCAAAAAGTTATCAGATCATATAATCTATGTGCATTAAAATAATCCATTTTAGATGTCATTACACATTAAAAGAATCCATTTCATATGTCATTTCCCTCGATACCCTTTTAATCATATTCTTATCACTTCAATCCTCATAAGATTACCATAGGTAATCACAAAAATTAGCAAAGATTGTGCATAGTGCTCAGACATTTTGGCTGCCTAAATTTATCCTTGTTAATTAACTCTTAACACCTTAGTGAAAAGAAAAATATATATTCACTCTCCAGCAACAATTTAATATTACACAGAGGATTTTAATTTCAAAGAATTTGTTGTCCTTGACTAACTAAACAAGATATTTGAACTTTTCCAACCAGATCCACAGAAAAAAACAATGCCCATTACACATAGGTTATTTTACAGAAAACAAACTGTATGGAACAAGTTACATGAGACAGCTGACCAAATCTGACAGCTCACTGACATATTGATGGGGAAGACTCACTGTCCCTGACCCTTCTAGCCACATCTTATCCCAGCCATGCAGTCCTGCCTCATCCTCACGGTCATGACGTCTTGCAACTGAGCTGATTCAGATCATTAATCCAGAAGAAAATTCTCTAATTTGTTTTGCTGGTTTAGTAAGACATTTCAGATCGTGGAAAGGTCTGATGAATACCTGAGTTGGCAGAACAGGGTACTTGAGGTTTTGAAAAAAAGACAGTTATCAATCATCATCACAAAAACAACAACAAAAAAAAACAAAAACATTTCCTATTAAATCATGGCCTTTTTTTTTCAATAGGTTGAGGAAAATAAAAAACTCTTGTTTTTTAATTTTATGCATACATATTCTATTTTATTTAGTAACATAACTCAAAAAATTTACAGAAACTTATAACAATGTGGATAATGATAGAAAAGCATCATTATAGCTATCTCATGGAGAAAAACAAGTAATAACTATAGAAAACACATACTAAATACTTTCCTTAACAACAGATGCTTAAAGTATTCCAAGGGCAATCTGGTCAAATTAGAAATTTCTCCTATATTGTACAAGTCTAAGCAGATGCTTTCAAGACAGATATGTAAAGTTAATAAACAGAGTAACATCTGGGCAACAGAATCAATTCACAGCCATGTAGGGACATTACTACTGAGCTAAAACATGGCAGTTTTCATTATGAGGGTAGGAACTTCAGCTGACTTTTACTTTGAAGTTTTAGGTAGTATGAAGCATGGTCGTTGCAACCCCTACAATATTTGTTGGATAAACCCTTTGGAACTCCCTAATCATCAACACTACCTGAATTCAACAGCTGAACTACAGAACAGTACATCTAGAACCATAACTCCAGACTTGTAGAGTCCTAAACCCACACAGAAGTTAGTCACTTCATAAAGATAGGATTTTTAACCCTTCAGCAGAACTTGTTCTTCTACTATTCATGGTTTAAATGCAATCCTCACTAGCTTCTGAGAAGTGACAAGACCTTAGACCGGAAGGGTAGCTAACATTATCAGAGGCATCTTGAAATCATGGTGAGCCTCATGCAGTCATCTATTTCTGCCTGAAAGATTAGTATTGGGAAAAACTCAGTCCATCAAATCATGCAGGCCTTTGTTTTATAGGCAAGTTTAATCAGACATGATCCTAATGATACATTTCAGAATGTTATTTATGTTGAATATTCTACAGTTAGATCTTGGAGATAATAGGCCAAGCAACACATTTAGAGCTCTGCAAATTGTTTCTGTCACCCAGATTAATTTATTTGGACAAGAAAGCCCTTTCAGTGTTAGTCTTCAACATCAAAGTGGCTAAAACACATCACTGAAGCCCTTGGTGTAAAGCCTGTGCCACAAAGCCAGATTATATCACTGTACAGTTATCACTCAGCTCTGATATTTCTGTCATGGATCATTAACCAGGTGCTAAGGAGACAAATGGCAGTATTTGTCACTTGACAGCTTGCACTGTTTTTGTGCAAAGAGCTTATTTTATCAAAGGTTCACATTCTACATGTTTATGACAATTCTGTAAACACATTAAAGTACAAAGATTTAGTGGAAAAGAAATGACTGCATACAATTATCTCCAAGTTAAAAACCCTAATGGAAATTTATTTGCTATATTAGCAGTTTCCAGGTGTAATTTACTTTCCTTCAACCTCATCTTTTCCTTTTCATTACACTAATTCACTCATTTCGGAAGAGCACTATTTTACAGCATAGCCAAACATTTTAAAGTAATAGCTGCTGCCAGTTTTCAGTGGCTGCACCAAAGTGCTTTAATTCAAAGCACTGTATGATAGCATGCAAGTCAATGCCAAAGTCTTTTCACTGCACAACCATTACAAACAAATGGAGTTAAACAGGCTGGAAGAGAGAGAAGTAGATTGGTTTAGAATGGTCCAACACAATGCATACTTCCAGGGTCATTACATCGTTACACTCCTGCACAAGAGAACTGCATCTACAGTCAGAAGATATTGGAACAATGTAATTTTTGACTGAATTACTTGAATGCCATACAACTGGGAGAAAGCTGATCTAAGTTGTTTATTTTTAATACCCAAGATCATGATGGATTTTAGTTATACTTTTGCTTTATATATATTGCTTGTGTTTTACTAGAAGCGAAACATCTCCCTTCTATTCATGTGAAAAATGACAAAAACAAACAAAACAAAAACAAACCAAACCCTGAATGTTTTATTGTGATTAAAGTAGCTAGCCAGGTTAAACCAAAATACTTTGAAGCAATTAATGTAATTGATTACTCAGAATCAGAAGATGGTAAATAATTACTAAACAGGTTCCAAAGGTGAACATAATTAGAATAATTAACTTTGTCAGGCAATACATTATTCTGCTCAGTGATGGTCCAATAAAATAAAGAATCGTTAAACAACAACTAGCAAGAAAACTACTTGTTCCAAGTATTTTCCAAGGCCTGGACTATAGGAATGCAACAAATGAAAATTTTTTTTTTTTTTTTTTTTTTGAGCAATATCTTTTTTTTTTTTTTTTTTTCCCCCTGGCAGTTACAAAATAACCTGAGAAATAAGTGGTTGCCACCCATGAGGATTTGAATAATTAGTTTAGGTCAGCCTACATATTTGTAACAAGCTTAACAGCTTTCCTTTGAACAATCTTGGATTCATTAGTTAAAAGTGAACTTCTGGGATTCAATATAGAAAAAATACATTCTACAACAGAAAACAGAAAAGGGCAAATACATTCACTAAGGGGTTGACACATTTTTAATGGAGTCTTAAATAAGATGACTTAAAATGGTGCTCTACATAGGCACTGTGTCAAGCACATGCAGTGAAAATTAGCCTCTGTTTGAGCAGGAGTGAGTTACTAAAAATGTAGGCACATAGCAGTTGCCCATAAGTTAGCAAAGACTGCCAGATTTTTGAGGTGTACTCTGCTGTTCCGTGTGCATTCTTTGTGGTAAACACTACATGAAACAGCAAATACATAGGAAGGTTGACATAAATTTACCAAACAGTGAACATAATGTAAAGAAGCTGTAGTATGATACGGTTATGAGATCAGACAATCTGTAATTTAACATATAATTTATGACTACATATTGAGATAATGAAATCACATTTGTCTTGGGGTTTTCCTGTTGTTAAGGTAAACGGTACATCAGCAAGACTTAGTACAGCAGGTGTTGTTGTTTAACTTGAGATCATAAGGTTGGAAAGTTTTTTCATAAAATAGCAGACCTAACTACCCCCAAAAAAGGAGCTCTTCTCCCTCCCAGGCCAGGTGGGTAAGAAATCTTGCTCTTCCACAATATTTTCTATAGCTGCTGATGCTTAGAACGTACACAAAACTAGGTTGCATAGAGAACCATCCTAACAATCCCAATTTTTCTATTTATCTCCAAGGTCCTGTTCCTCTCCCTCCCTAAGAGAATATTGCACATAATTTAAATAAAAAGTTGGGAAATGGCAAGGTACTTGTCTCAAACATATTCAGTAAACTCTCAGATGGAAAGGAGCATTATTTGCACGAATTGATTTTAGCAGTCATGATGCAACTCTGACATTCCCTGGGGAGACTGGGCTTTGCAAAATATGTGAGCTTTCATTCTCCGGTTAAGGTAGAGGTCTAATCTAAATAATATAATATTGACTTCATTTATATTGATTAGAACTTTCTTTACTATGACTTGAATACATTAATTAGGCAGTAACAGAAGCAGGAAAACCAAAATGAAACAAAAAACACCTTAAAATATAAATCAAAAGTTTCCTCAGTGATCTAATGTGGACAATGCTTGCAAGGGAACAAAGTTAACATTCAGAAAACATCAAATGAATGAGTTCATACAGTGTATTTTTGTCTTCTCTTCAAGGCTCAACATTATTTGGAAGAAACCAGGAATTTAGTAGATTCTGGGGCAGCCCTGAGATGCTGAAAAAAATGTTATAAAGAAAACTGAACACAGAAAATCCTTACAAAGGAAGAATTCTAAGGACTACTTTTTTTTTTTTTTTTTCCCCCCTGCAGAAAATGATAAAGGAATACTAAGGCAAGGTAGACAACAGACATACTGTACAAGCAAGTTCTGGGACAGACTGCTAACTGCTGACCTAAAGACATGAAATTATGAGTAAGATGCAGAGGCCACAAGCAGGTTTTTGGAGAATTGGCTTGTTGAATAGTAGAACAAACTGAAAAAGCAAGTAGAATATAGCAGGGAAGTGCAAAAGGCATAGCTAAGATTGAGGGGGAGAGGGAGACAATCACACCATCTTCACAGAAGAGGCAGGTCTATGAAGGTCCTATTTACGGAAATTTGAACACTTATCAAGGAGACAGAAGCGTGTGCTTTATGCCAGGTGCAGATTTTAGGTTGAAGGAAGTCTAAAAGAAAACGCAGAGTGGGGAAAATGTCTTTTGGTTGTCATCAGTACTGGTTAACAGATTCCCAGAAGAATTTAAAGAGGATTATTTCACGCTCGTGACATTCAGAAGTGGAAGTTGTGATGAGATTCAGGGGAAATAGTTTGGAAATATAAAGAGAGGATAATTGTCTACATCAGGGTTGTGCAAGAACACAACAAAGTAATAAAGATGCTCAAGCATTCCTTACATAGCATGAACATAAGTGCAGATGAAACATGTTGGTTCTGGCTCAAGTTATAAACATACTGTTAAGGAAAATGTTGCCTCAAGTTTTGATTTTGACAGTAAGGATTTATTTGTTAAAGATAGATAATTAAAGGAATTGTGGTGTTATGGGAATGAATTTCCAGATATATTTGGAAAAAAATTACACGTGTTAACAGTAAACTTGGGATACCCAACTGAATATTTCAGTAAATTCATGGAAATAACAAGTAAAAGTGATTTCAAACTTGATTTTTGATAATGAGCAAGGAGATCTCCACAAGAGATCTCCCCATAACAAACTTTGGATAAAATAAATCTAAGTTAATGAGGAAAAAATTAAGGGAAGAATAAGCAAACAAAAGAAGCTAACAATGAATTTATGTCAAGAGTGCAGAAAAATGTGCAATTAAATTAGTGCAATCTACTCAGAGATTTAATGAGAAGGAGATGGGAAGTTTTCCTAGAACCCCTAAAAATTTCACATAGATTGTGTGACACAGTAACCAGTCAATCATCATCTATTATACTTTTTCAAAAAGGGGTTACATACTGTTCAATAAATCAGCTCTCTCATTCATGATTTCTTTTTGAATTTATGGGTACCACTTCTAGCTACAACATAGCTAGATGAATTTGTACTTCTATTGTAAGGAACACAATAAAGGTCAGAAAAAGTGTGACCTAGCTGTCCTTTTAGAATCAATAACAGATAGTAGAGAGCATAAACAAAAAAGCAATGGAGCAGTGATTTGTCTCTGGCATATTCTCACTCTGTAGTGAATGCACAAGTCTTCCTGAGATGGAAGATGCATTCACATCATATTATAGCCATGGGGGAACATATCTTGCATGAATTTCCCTAAGCTCATTTGAACTTTACTATATTTTTCTGACAATATCATTTGCAATGAGTTTTACAAACATTTTGCATAAAAAAACAAAACAGCAACACGTTAAGATTCTAACTGTTAAATGCCACTCAAAGAAACTAACGGGAGGAATAATGAATAATCTTTCTCCTTTTTATTTTCTTCACAATAGTATGCATATATGAAAGTCATTTTCCACTGCCTTTAACCCCATCCTTTTGTGAAGATAAAAAATGAGCATGAAAAGAGCACTTGTTTGCAATGATCTTACTGCACAAAGAATTTCAAAATGAAAAATGGAATTCTAGATAAAGAAATACGAGTTTACAGGTTAATCTTATTTATAACTAAAATTTGTAATGCCTTGTTGAGTTAAGATATAATCTTTTCCATGTAGATATACTGAGGAATCCACTTGACTTTTCCCATTTCTTTAAGTTGTTATAACAGTAAATTATCCAAATCCAGAAGTAGGATTCTGAAGAGCAGAATATACACAAAGTGATTCTAAATAACTGAGTAGTTTTCTTTGTTAGCGTACAACTTTTAAATTTTAATATTTCAAAGACTGGCATAGTTTAATCAATACAGAAAGGGTCTTTGAAGAGATTGTTAAAACAGAAAGCTTTACCTATATGCTGAATGTGCTTATACTAAATATGAAATATCTAAAAGTGTATAGGATCTTCCAGAATTCTGGAAAACTATGTTCTAATAAAATGCACAAACCCACTTATGTTTAGACTTAAAGTTTAGAGAAAAGCTGATGATTATACAACATGGCCCTCCAGTGAATTTGGAATCACAAGTAATTATTGTTATCAGGCTTGGCATTCAAGACAATCTGATTACTCAGATAAGATTGTTATCATCAGGCAGAAACAATCTGATAATTTGACTTGGATCATTGCATGTAAACAGCAGAAGCCTTTCACAGGCATCTTTTCCTTCAGAGGTCTAATTCCAGAATAATTTCTCCAACTAACTAGAAACTTTTGATACTGCCTAAAGGTGCAACTCTAACTAAATAATTGTGACTTTCCATTATAGGGTGAACTAATAATTCTTCACATTTGTTGTCATTTAACAAATGTCACTGATCAAAACAGTTATTGCTGTGGCTAAAAACTGCATCTTCTGAAATCTTTCTGAAGTGAAAACTGTAGTATATTAAAAACGGTATCTCTAATTTCAGGGAAAAAAAAAAAAATCACAGAATCATCTAGGTTGGAAGAGACCTCCAAGATCACCAAGTCCAACCTCTGACCTAACACTAAGAAGTCCTCCACTAAACCATGTCCCTAAGCTCTACATCTAAATGTCTTTTAAAGATCTCCAGAGATGGTGACTCAACCACTTCCCTGGGCAGCCTACTCCAATGCCTAACAACACTTTCTGTAAAGAAGTTCTTCCTAATATCCACCCTAAACCTCCCCTGGTGCAACTTTAACCCCCTCATCCTGTCACCAGGCTCGTGGGAGAATAGACCAACCCGCCCCCCCTGCTACAGCTTCCTTTAAGGTATCTGTATGTTACATAATCCATAAAATAAAATACTGAAAATATTGTATTAACTTTAACATCACTCAGTCATGTCTTCAGTTTTCTACCTGTCAGTTTTCTTCAGGTAAAGTCAAACAAATATATCAGCTTTCATCTCGAACTTCAAAAATTCTTAAAGAAGGATAAATATTTTTAACATTCAAAGAATTATTTATATGTTAGTACTTAGCTTAAATGAGGACTTTCAAAAAGGTGTATAAATCACAGTCACCATGGAAAAATATAAGTTAATATGACCAAGAGAGAAAAAAATAATCTGTATTTATATTCGGTAAAGGCTGAAAAAATAATACTGAAAAAATAAAGCCTGTAAGTAATTGGGGACAACAAATCTTGGACCTATTTTGCAAAGTAATATGCCTCAAAAACAAACAAACAAACATGATTTGAAACAGATTATCACCAAGCAAAGGGTATTCCTTTAAATTACTATAGAAGATACTTCCATTATTTTTCTATAATATAAGACAAACAGGAGGAAAACTTGGAGTGAGTTTAGAGGAAAAAGAAAGTAAAAACCTCACCCTGTACTTAAAAGTTCAATGGAGTTTTTTTGTTGTTGTTGTGTTTTTTTTTTTTTTTAAGTTTAGGTAAGAGATAATTAAGAATAAATAACATATCAGACAATAATGTATCTTTAAGCTATTAAATCCAAGTAGGAATTAACAATTATTGTGGTACACAATGCATAACTAAAGACAGCAGCATAAAGTTATGATAAAGAAAATGCAGGCTATATAGATAGAAAAAGCTTACTGACAATAAAATATTACTTCCCAAGAGAAGCAATAGGAACTAAATATCAAGAAATTTTAAACTGTTCCACTCCAATATGTTAAAAAAAATAATATTACATAAGAGTTTTGCCTGATGATACATACTTATTAAAACCATACTTATTTTGACTACAGCATAAAAAGGCTCCAGAAAATTATTCATTTAATTTATTTTTCTTAACTGAAATTAACTTCTTAATTTTTAAGAAAATTATCTTGTTCCCAGCTGGTTTGCTTCTTAATCTACTTGTCAAGACAGCTCTGTCAGGGTCTGTAACAGCTTTACAGTACATCCAAGTCATAAATATTTCCCAACAAAAACATGATCCCAATGCCAGTAATGAGTGAATGACTGAGTATAGAAGGGGCATCTGGACTTTCTCTGGTCCAATCTCCTATTCATAGCATGGCCCACACTGAAATTTTATCAAGTTACTCTCATATCCAGTGGAGTCCTGAATATCCCGAAGAATGGATATTCTACAGTCTCCTTTGCCAACTTGTTATAATACCTCATACCATCACACTGAATTATTTTTCTTGTCATTATCTGAATTTCACTTGTTGCAACTTGTCCGTTAATTCTTTTTGGAATCACACAGTGAAGGGACAAGAATCTCCTTTTGTCTCCTCCATAAACTCCCATTAGGTAGCTGAACTCCACCACTTCTTATTTCAAAGATAATATAACCCCAGATAAAAATCTCATTGCACGATAAGGAACCTCAAAAACCTTTGTCCCCTTTTTGCAGTTGAGCTCCTAAAAGTCCATGTGTGTCAAATGAGGAAAACACACCTCTGGGAAACAAAACCTCAAGAAAAAACACACACACACACACAAAAAAAAAAAAAAAAAAAAAAAGAGAAACAACACCATCCCTGCTTTCTAGAGGTCTTAGGTACTCTGTCCCTAATCATCATTTGAAAGATTTACAGTGTTTATTTGGCAGACAAGTTTCCAAAATACCTGGATATATTCTTTTACCCCAGGAGTCATTAATCTTTTATCAGGGTGTATAGTAAACAGCACATTACATGCACCCTGAATAGAAAGCCTGGATCGATCTCCTAAAATCAGGATATCCAGTTTTGTAAGTAACTGGAGATCAGAGAAAAGGAAAGGTGTTTTCAAAAAAAAGATGTTTTCATTTTTCCAAAATCCATCTTTCTAAAAATAAAAACAAATAAAATCCTAGACTTCTATGCACATCAGGAAGAAAACCCCATTAAGAAAGTGAAAATATTTTTGGCTAACAGAAAATAAAACTTAAATTCAAGAGTTTTTTGAGTTATTCTTCCAGAATACACTAATTGAAGTAATCCAGTTAGGGGCCCACATACTCAGATATTTTGCAGGTATTTAGCAAACTCAAAGAGGCAGCAGGAGACAGAAAATTGGTGCATTATGAACTTACACTGTTGAATTTAATATTTTATCCTGCTGAATGCATTGGCAAGACAAGTTAATTGTTCAGCTACCAGAAGATAACGGGATCAAGTTAACATGAGATCTTGTGGAAATATTTATTTTTTTACAATAATTTGAAACTATTAATGAAGAGACTACACTGCAATATACTTCACTTCATAGTCACTGGGCTAACTTATGACTCTACTTACTGTAGTATGGACAATCAAAATCCAACAGCATTTTACTGCAACTTTTTGAACCAATAATCTCATATTTTACACATATACATAATTCAGAGGATAAGTAACAATTCCCTCCATTGTGATCACCTAGATTTTCAAAAACAGGAGTACATATAGACATTTTCTGACAAGCTTTTGAGCAAAAGTAGTTTTGCTTTTAGGTTTGACCAAGATCAGCTTGGTATCAATTATTCATGATATTCCTGGAAGACAAACTGGGTGATTATGATTTGTCAGATATTTTGTCCCATATTTTGACCGTTTTCTTCCCTAACTGGTTGCTCCTGTGCAATCAATGCTCAGTTGTATAATGTGAACTATCTTGCTTTTCTCAGGAACATTTTTTTTTCTTTTAAATTTTATTAATATTATTATGTTGAACTACACAAAGAGACAAGCTGCAGATGATCAGACAAGATTCAGGAGAGAGTAATTTTGTTGTGCAAAACATGATTGTGTGAGGAAGAACAGAAGACCACTGCCTGTCTTGTAAAGAATAAGCACAATCTACAAAGAATCCTGAATAGCTGGTCTATATAGTAACCTCTGAAAAAAAGAGACAAAAACCTGAAATAGCCATTCTATTGGACGAATGATCTGCCTTTTTCTTGGTTGAAGCCTACTAATAAAGAATGATTAATCTAATACTGAAAATATAGAATGAATATCTACCTAGTTACCAAAAATAAACTATATCTCATAAGTTCTAAATATCTGCAACAAATTGCTTTAATTTCAAAATAGAACTATTAGGTGATTTTATAACTGCTTCGAAGGCCTTGTTAATCAGGTTTTAGAAAACAAAAAACATTGTACTTTTTTTTCCCTCATTTTTTGCAGGTGAATTGTCTGTTAATTTTGCTAGTTCAACAGTTAGCTGGAACTCATTTTATGTGCACCTTAGCAGATAAAAAGGAAAAAAGCCTGCTTCAAAAATCAGAGAGCAATTGACTTAAAATAACAAATTTCTCATTAGGAGCCAGTGTTCAGCACAATTCACTGTATGGGAAATCATACTGGTGCGCAGGAACATCATTCAAATGTCTTCACTAACTGACTGGAACGCTAGGGGAGAAGGTTACTTACATGGATTAACCTGTTACCTGATTTCCTTAGGTTATCTCTAACTGCAATGAGGAAAAAAAAATGGCTTCTTTAGGGAAAAAAAATCAGAACCAAAATTGCTTAACTCTAGTAGAAGGAAGAGGGGAAGAGGGTGGTGGGGGCGTGGGCTTAGCTTCACTAGAAAAGCATTAGAATTCGCTTTTGCCAATTTTTCACCCTACGTTTTCAACATTGCTAGTACTGTGCAAAATAAATACTCCATTGCCTTTTTTGAGTACTTGGTTTCTCAAGGAAGCTAAAGAATCCTTTTGTGAACATTTGGAAGAATTTGAAAAATTCAAGTAAATATTACTTAATTACATAATTGATTTGTTACTGTTCTGAAAGTGGAAAAAAAGTACACGCTCACAATATGTAAAAGAACTAAATACTAAAAGGTTGCTAAATGTTTTGAGCAATACCACATATAAATTAAAAAATCCATTATTCGTGTGGTGGAGCTGTATTTTTTATACAGGTTGTAACATTTTTTTCGTCTGAATATGCTGAATATTTTTACCCAAACAGCTTGAACCTTCATTTGTCATCTGTTATTACATTGTTGCCACCAGTGAGCATTTTTACTGGAATATTCCAGCTTAAGTAAAAAAGTTCAGGACAAACTCTTATCCCAAACTATCAGTTCACAACCATACTTTTTTCTTTTTTTTTTCAATTAAATATTAGTCCCTTGATTTTTTCCCCCCTTTATTTTTTTCCCTTTTTTGCCATTATAATGGCGAAAATTATCTATAGAGTATAGTTTGCACAACAGCTTGCGTGGTGGTGTCTTACTAGTAAATAAGTGGATTTCATGCCGGTAATGTAAAAATATCATGTTGTCGTGCAACAAAGCATGCCGTCCTTCAACTCTCATTGTGTTTGCACTGAGCAATAAAGTACTCATCTTTAAAGAAGTAGCTTTTCTCTAATTCCTGACAGGACCTGCTGATGTTACTGAAATGCCATGCCCTATGAAGGGCATTCAATTTGACAATCTATTTTTCAGGCCAACTCGTAAGTTTCTCTAACCTTCCTTGAATTATAATGACCTTCCATTACAACCATCCTTTAAGGATTGCCATAAACTCATCCTAGTTTGGGCTTGCATAACTGGATGCTCATTCATAAAAGGGAGAGTGTGCTTTGCACATAGATGATATTTGAAAAAAGAAAAGGTATGTATATACATAAAACAAATTCAATTTTGAACAGCACTATGATAAACAGAGAGTAGAAAAGGTCCAGGGCAATTGAACAGAAATATATTGGTTGTCATGGTGAAAAAAGTCCTATAGTAAGCAAAACATACTTCATTTTATTTAAACTGTTATTCAGAAAACAATTAAATATTTTTCTTTTGGAAAAAGACCATAAAAATTAATTTTGTTGACAAGAGTACATATGGTGTAACATAAATATCTACTACCTTAAAGTACAATATTTATCACAATATTAAAATAAACTTAGGTGGAATGCCACCAACAGAGACTGCTGGCTCAGTATGTTAACTACAGTTAAATACAGCATGAGAGTCTCCTGTATCCTAGGTAACAGCTATTAAGCCTGAAGCCATAATATCTTGCCATTCAAGTTGTCAGCAGAGAGCATCAAGCAAACTGTTTGTCTGACAGGTCTTTTGAAACATCACCATTAAATGTGAATACCATATTCTTTTCAATGTTCTGAACTGTATATTATTTTACAGAGAATAATTTCATCAGTGCAACTACACAAGCAAACGATGCAGTACAACTGCCTTCCGTATGCCCATAGGAGAGCTAAAGTGATTTCTACACACTCTTAGGCCTGTGCTAAGATGATTCTTGCTGCAATTCCTCTCTCTACTTTACCTGTTAGTTCAAAGTGTCCAACAATAAAAATATTTCTCTTAGACAATCCTAGAAGCCAAACCAATTTTTAAAGTGCTACAAGAATATCTTATAATATGCACAGTTTGTACTTCAGCTTCATGTCTTTGTGGTCAAGAATACCTGTTGCACAAATGTCTCACTCTTCAGTTTCTTCCAGCGGCCACTTCCCAGACAGGAACATACCAGATACAGTGAATGGCCAAATATAGAATACTTAACTAAATCTTTATGTAAGTAACATGCGTTGTATGAAGTCATTAATTCAAAGTATATGACAGCCATAAACTTGCTGTTATTTTATACTGTAGCCAGGACTTGACGGTGCAGAACATTAATTCATTTGAATTCACATTTGGATAGTTACTGTAACTATGGAGGATGCTCCAGTTCCTGGTGAAAAAGAACACCTTGCAGGGCACTGGATAACAGTGTGTGTTTTAATCCAAGTTTTGGGAGCACAGTAGGAAATACAAATAAATGACTTAAAAACATCTGGAAGGAAAGTTCTGAACCACCATGCTCAGTTATCTGGCAGGGTTAATTTTCAGTCATATTGTATGAACACACCAAATTACTTACTTTTACTTTGGAAGAGACTGAAAAAAATGTTAGTCTGTATGCAGTTATGGCAGAACTTTCAAAGAAGTCACTTGTGAATGTTGTCGGCATCCCTTTTTTCCCCCCCCCCCCCCCGATCTGAGTTAGTTTCTTTCACATTGCTAATTAATGGTAAGTCTTACTTTTTCCTCTGGTCTTACTCTCTTTAGATTAGATTTAAAAAAGACTTGCAAAAGTACTGTGCAATACTAGTGGTGAGCACACACCTTGTAAAAACAGACCATTAATAGGGGAGGCACAGGTGCTCTGCCAGTGAAAGTTGCACTGTAACGTAGCAACAGGAACTTCATTGGTTGAAGACATTTTTGACAGTAAAGCTAAAAATACAAAGGGTGAACAGCAGTCAGATGTTCAGCCAGAAAGGAGAACGTAACAAACACTGCAGCAGACATTTTTTATGCTGAGGAGATCATGAAGGCAATCATGGTACAAACAAGAAATAGAAACTACTGCTAAATCCAAGAGCAACACTAAGAGTCAATAGTGTTTCTCCCTCTAAGTTTTTCAAATCCAACTCTGAGATATTAGACTTGAACATCTTTCAAATAAATTAAAATACTTTTTCTTTTAAGGAAGAAGACTCTCTGGCTGTCTCTTCCCTTTAAAAAGAAAGGGCCACCCCTAAACTGCCTGGGAAACATATTTAATGAAATATATTCTGGGCATGAAAGGGAATGAAAAAAATCTATACAGTATTTTCTCAAACCCCCCTCTTCCCCCCCCCCCCCCCCCCTTTTTTTTAAACCTTATGACATTTTAAAGTAGGCTAAGAGCTTAAATAAAAACAAAACCTATATATATATATATATACACACACATGAAGCAAGCAGTTGATTAGATTTGCTTGATTGCTTGAATGGTTGAAGAATTAAGGTAGATTCCAGCCTATCATTTCATGTCATCCCACCGGCTTGTGAACCACTGAGAGTACAGAAGGAGGGAGATCTAATTTAATAATAACAGATTTGACACAGAGACACATGGGATGTAAGAGTCAAATGGCAAGACATCATTTTCTTGGTGGCTTCTGATCTTAATATCTTTCAGAGCTCTTGCAAAACAAGCTGCTGAACAGAGAACAATACTATCTACTTCTTTCTCTGAGTTGCACTATAGTAGCTCATCAGATTCTCAGATATCCTGCTCACACCTGTGTGTAACAGCCCTAGCTCTGTACAAAAAAATCAGAGTTTAGAAACCAACACCATAACTTAGAGCCTGCCTGGTGAATTGTTAAAATACTATTCTGCTGCTACCTTAATTTCATTTTGTGGAAAAAGTGAAAATAGCAGATTTATTCTGAACATTGGAATACATATCGGTATATTTGCACGTTATTATTTTAAGAACTATTTTAAGCAGTATAAAGCAATGGCAGAGTGAATGAAAACCTTTAAGGTGCTATAGAAATTATAGAATTTACACAAGGCTGGACCTGCCAAGATCCCCAGGATTGGTTTGGATTTGCTCCTTTTTAAAAAATCACAGCTATTTTTTCCCTGTTCCAGTAACTGCCAAAAAAGTAGAATCAGTATTTGCTTCTGGGTAAAAAGTTAAATAAAATAAGAATAATTTTTTTTGCAGGGTGAAGTTTTGACTTTCATCCCCAGAACATTGATTTCTAATTTCTGTTTAAAAAATGAGAAAGAAAAGCAAGTGACATAGAAAGCACTATTTTTGTCATTAAATATTTAAAATTCAGTCAATTTTTGTCATCTGCTGTCAATTAGAGCTTGGTGGAAAACATGCACATGCATCTTGACCAAAGTGCCCTTGTTGAAAGCTGCACTTTAGTCAAAGAGCTTTCTTCAGCTCTGCTGAATGAAGGCTGTGTCTGAGAAGTGATCATCTTCATAATCCTATAATCCTACAGACAAATGCCATCACTTAGCAGGTAACAAGCAAAGCTTATTGAAACACAGCATGCTTTGGCCACCATCAGTCATAGATTAGAAAATACAGTACTGAGAGGCACAAAGCTACTGCACAACCTTGACAACAAATGCATATATTAATACCCAGACATCAGAGCACTTTTCAGTGATGAGCTTTGTTTTTCAGATCAGTGCAGATTAACCTAACCTAAACTTTAGCTTCTATTTAGAACAGGCTTTTATTTTTACAAGTAGAATTCTATGCTCTGTACAAAAAATAAACAAAAACTTCATATGTATATACAGTATATTTAAAGCACATAAATTGGAAAAAAGGTAATTGATTTTTGTCATGTGTATTCTTGGGCCTTCAGCTGACTAATCCAAACTGTACATTGCTAAAAGATTAGGTAACTAAGAATTCCTAAGAATCCCCCCTACAGCATCTCTTGCTGTTCAGCTAAATTCTGCAAACAACTCTTATTTTCTTCACCAGAAAAATACCATTGTTCTAGCCGTGGGATAACTTACAGCTTCTGCCAACTGTTAACTCATTGAGGTACCTGTTAAAGATGACCAAAGAATATCTTCAAGAACTGACACCATACAAAAGAATTCAGGAAAACAGCACAAAACAAGCTAGTCTGACAAATAAGTGTTACCTGTGGAAAAAGATGTGCAGAAAAGAACATGAGTCCAGGTTTAGTTGGTCACTCAGGCTCTGAAAAACCCATATGCGCAAAGCAAAGCAAGGCAATGTCCAAAGACAAGTTTTCATTTCTTTTGTAATTCTTTTAAGCATTAATCTGAATTAACACCATCTTTCCGGTTACAGATAAGCCTGAGAACATGGCTTATATGTGAGCTAAAGACTTTAAAGCACATTACAAATTAAGGTTGGGATTTATTCATCCTAAACTCATTTGGGAAGACTGTTTCTGGTTTTCTACAACATATATTCTCCTTGATTTTATTCTGTTCACATTTCATTTTCTAAAACACTTACAGTTTAAGTCTTGGGGCATTCTTTTCATGCTCAAGGACAAAGAGAATGAAATTTTATTCTTACAGAAATGTACAGCCAGGTCAGTTGAAGTATACTAGCCCTCTAGCATCCAGCCCATGGTCTAGGGCAAAAATGCATGCACGGTTTCCTTTGAAGACATTTGCCAAACAGAAACAGCTAATGCTAGGAATTAGAGAGGGAAATTCAAAGCTATAGATCTTCATTCAAAAGAAACAAGGAAAACCAAATGTTGTCTTTGATAAGATAAATGATTCCACCAAGAATGTGTGCAAGTGTCAAACTTCAATAAAATTTAAGTTATTGTTAAAGTTATTCAAAATAGGATATGCAGTACTTTTATCAAGTATGGGTTTTGAGGGTTAGATTTCAAACGTTTTGTGAAGGAATGTTATAACCACAGTAGGATAAAGGCTTGAAATTTTACAGTAATATAACTTTGCTGTTGGAATAATGCATTGATAAAGCTTTTTTTACAAGAGGTTTCTGACTCAAGATCGTACTTTCCATCTTCCTGTATCTCCCTGATGCACAAAAACTTGCTTGTTAGGTTGTTAAAAAAGACAGCAAATAAATACCCCAGGACTACACAGTAGTCCACAACATACTAGAGGCTTGCACTTGTCCTACCAAACACTGAACTCAGGCTCAGCTCAAAGGGTGCACACCAAGCCTTGCTATAGGAGGCTCAGCTAGCCAAAGAGTCTGAGATAATGCTGATCAGCTGCCCTATTAGGCAAGACCACATTATGGAAAACAGGGGAGGAAATTGATTTTTTTTTTTTTTTTTTTTAAAGTGGGTTTACATTCAAGGCTTCGTCTAAAGGAGATCAGTTTTGATATTCAGTATTCAGCTTTCTTTTGGATCACTGCAATAACACAACAGAACATATGTATTTTTAAACTACTCTCTGAAAATAAAACAGTTCAAAGAGACTACTGTCTGCATACATCTGGACCATATCTCTCATTTAAACATACATAGGAATAGTACTTAAAAACTTCACAAATAATAAACATTGTGCTAATAAATTAAAACTGAAGAAAGAGAGAGACTTTCTTCAGCAATAAGACAACAAGAAGGACCTCTATGGACTACAATCAAGGCCTACAAGATAGTACACGATTAATAATAATAATAATAATAATAATAAAAAAAAACATAACTAGAACAAGCCATTTCCCACAGGTTACACATCTGCTAAAGAAGGTATTTATCCTTTGCACCACTGCTACGAAATACAGTTTAGTTATTAAAATACATACAAAAAACAAGTCACCCAGGTATTTCTGATACAGTTAACAAACGGTTCAACTGAAAGTGTACAATCATGGGGCCTGCCTTTCTAAGAGTATTCCACTGAACAAAGTGAACAAAATGCTCAGCTTGTTTTATATTTAAAAAGTGGGGAAGTATAGTAAGTGCACAGAACTCAGGAACCCACTTCCCTCCTGCATCCACCCCTCACTTACAGCTTGAGCAAAAAATTTAAGTTAGTCTATGAATTATTTTCCTAACCAAAACGAAAGAGATCTTCTCTAGAACAAGATAACCTCAACAACTCTATCTGAACATTTACAAGCAGTTTACACCAACCTAGAGTTCAGGATAATCAAGATGCTCTAATCACTGCACCATGAACAGAAGCCAGGGAAAAAAGTAGCTTTTGACAGCCTGGATCAAAATTTCTCAGAAAACATTGCCTGAGTCTTCTTACCTCTCCAGCAGATCACACACCTTATATGAAGACAAAACTCAGACTACATACAGTTCTTGTTAAGCCCCATAATATTAATCATTTTGGTTGGTTGGTTTTGCTGTTTACCAAGTACAGCTTTTTGTCTAAAATACACCACCTTCATCTTTTTCCTTCTCTTCTGCTTCTCAAGAATACTCTAAACTAAGTGCTATGTTGCTTTTTAGGAGCCCAGAACCCTCCCGCTTCTTACTCAGGAAAGATTAATGGTTAACATTAGCCATCTGCTTGAATTGTCTCCTCTCATTTCCTCTGACAGGTGTGTGAAACCCAAAGAAAAGAGCTTAAAGGATGGAAATAACCATGGTTATCCCAATATTCATATCCACTTCTGTAATAAAACACATGACTTATAAGGTAGGAAGGAAAATATCGTCTTTTTAGTTTTCTGTATGATCCAAAATTTCTGAATAGAAAAATCATTATGATGTAACTCAACAGTGTTTTTGAATGAGCAAGTTAAAATGCTATATATATTTTCATTTTATTTAAGTGAATACTTTTCAGGTATCACTTGAATCTCTGAAGTATTCTGGGACATACTGGAAAAGATTCTATACTCAATCAGTTGCAAACACAAAAACATTGCCTATGTTCTATCTTGTTCTACCTCTCATGATTTCTAGCTTTTCAGTGGATTTCTGTCTTTTGGGTTCTGCACTCCTTTTGAGCTAACTTTGTGCTACACTATTCTTGTTAAAAATCTTGGGAAATTTTGCAATAACTTAAGAGGTTATCTTAAATTTCTGTAGAGTATCCCCAACCAGCAACAATGGAAGAGTCATTTTCATCTCAAGATTGGGGGTTATAACCAGGGGTTCTGCTCACAGCTTAGCCACAAATCTGTTGAGAAATACTGTGCTCAATTGCAGTATTTTGCTTCCCCTACAGTCCCTCCAAATGAGATGTCTTCCCCTATTTTGTGATAAATGACATTGGACTTAACACAAAACTTTACACTTAGGAGACTGAAAACATACGTTCAGTTGATGCAAATAAATTAAACTCAATCTGGGAAGTTCTGAGATTTTACATGAACTTAAAATTTAGTTGAGAATTAAACTTTAAGATGTCCACTACAGCTAAAGTCAGAAAGTGAGTCCACGGTGAGGCAAGTTCAGAATCAAAGACACCTAGGCCTGACATCAGTGTAGCTCGCAAGGATACCTTGCAGACACAAATATTCTCAGTGTGACAGTGACACATCAGTCAACTGAAATGGTAAGAAATCAAACAACAAAATACAGAGTTGTTCAGCTCCAACTGCTCAGCAGCTGCCTTAATGAAACCTCCAACGTGCAGTTCTCTCTGGAATGCAGAGAACTAAAAAAATAAAAATAATATATATATATATAAAGAGAGAGAGAATTTCATATAAATTTCCCAATTGAGTTGATATTACAATTGGGAAATAACATAATATATATTAACATTATGTTACGAATAATGAACATTCATAAAAAATGGTATGTGCAGGAGTGATATGAAGGGAAATAATGCCTTTCAGTATAGTACTTGTAATGCCTTTAGAGTTTGCATGCCCTTTGCAATGCTGGTATTAAAAAGTAAGTTTATAAATAGAAAAGAAAATGGCATAATATATAGAAGTCTCTCTCTCTGTCTTTTTTTTTTTTTGTTATTGTTGTTGTTAACATAATTTAGGAGACATTTGGATGTGGAGCTTGGTGATATGGTTTAGTGGAGGACTTGTTAGTGTTGGGTCAGAGGTTGGACTAGATGATCTTGGAGGTCTCTTCCAGCCTAGATGGTTCTGTGTTTCTGTGAAAAGATGTCAAAAAGATGTCAATGTCAATATAAAGACAATTTGATTGAGATCTTGAAATTTGGTCAATTATTTGTCTATCACTTCAATGAAAAACATTCTATATATATATACATACATTTTACTACACTCTTCTAATATCAGACAGTGCAAAAGCTATCCTGTTTTTGTTACATGTATTACAAACTCCAAACAACTTGCAATGAACAGTCTTTTACTTGCTTTTTAAACTTGAAATTCTTATAAGTGTTTCTAACTTAAATTTAATATTATTATTATTTTTTGGCAATAAACTCAATAAAACAATGAATACATCTATGAAGAACAAAAGTAATAAAATCACTGGATGTGAAAATAGAATAATTAATTCCTTGCTAACAAAACTAGAGAGAGGGATTCTACAAAATACAGTGTACAAAACAAAAAACGAAATGTTTCTCAAAATAACCATTGTGAGAATGCAGAGTGAATATCAAGCTAAAGAAGTCCACGGAACTGTGAGTATTATTTGGCTCCATCATATTTCATCATCAAGAAGAAAACAAAGAAAAAAAAAAAAAAAAGCCCAGCATTTTTTTGAGATGCTTTTTTTTTTTTTTTTTTTTTTCCTCTTTATGGAGAAAAGACTGGCCTAGTCTGGCAACAATCAGGCTGAGATAAGTGAAAATTCTGTCTTTATTTAGAGCCAAATAAGTAATTAATTGAATTGGATCCACATTGCCCATTGTACCTGATTCATTCTGAGTGAAAGAGTGCACTCTCATTAATTTGGATAGTTATTTATATACCACCATATACTTAAAAATGTAATGTTTTCAATACACCATCCTCTGAGCTAGGCAGCTACTTTGTGTTTAGCTCAAAGCAGACTATCATCATTTGGAAGTACTGTAGCTCACATTCCCCAAAGCACTTGGCATGTCTCATCGGAACCAAATTTTCAATAGACATCTTCTGTGAGAGAGGAGTAGTACTGTAAAGCTGTTACCACACACAGTCCAGCTGGGAGATACTGTATCTAAATTCATATTCCACATTTGGTATGTAAATGGAAATTAATTTGCTTTGAAAAGTTGGTCCCAAAGGGGAAATTAAGATGCTAAAACAAAACCTAGAGCTACCTTGAAAATCTTCCCTAACCTTTTCTTTTTAAAGAGCTTTGACTCTCTTTTAAAAATGTTTTAAATAAAAGAAAATAAAAGACACTGAACCAAACCATGTTTTCAGTTTTGACACGTAAGAGATTAGCAGTTGTTATAACAATCATTTAAGAGCTAAGTCTTTTGCCAGAGTCCCCTGACTCTATGAAATACTTGGAGATTGTAGTTTGATAAATGTATCTTTTGGTGACATTGCTTCATTCACACTCTTTTCCATTCATCCAGTCCCAGTCACCACTTCAGCCAGTAAAGCTGGAACTGTGTGATGAACCAGACCATGAGAAATAACGTGTACGAAAGAAGAATTGAATTAGCTTCACAAGTTTCAGTATGAAATCTCACAGAAAGCTGTACTGAACCTCTACTAAAATTGAAGAAATTAAAATTGTCAGTGGAAGAATGGGTTGTTGAGGGCTGCTTATCAGCTGGGATCCACGGCTTTGTGATCAGGCCTCGGATATTCATGCCAAAAGTTGGAGCTAATACTCTCTTGTACTGAATGCTTACAATAAAGTTAATATGGTAGGAATGATAACTGGACAGTGAAGTTGAACAAATAAAGGGGCAAAATTGGCAGTCCATTATAAGACATGCAAATGCTGCCAAAAGAGAAATGGTCAGTTACACTCTCCACTTCTTCCTTCCCACTTCCTTTTGGTGGATATGGTACTCTTTTAACATACAACTCGCTAACCCATCAGAAAATGTACCCCATAAAAAAATATGAACTTTTCTGTCAGGTTAATGAATCAAGTAGACTCAGCAGAGGGTCAAACACCCACACTGGGGCAGGAAATGGAAGAGAGAGGGTGTTTGTCCAGGAACAGGTAGGGGAGAAAGGAAGAAGTGAAATGGTCCTGTTGGCAGTGGGAATTTGCTTTGTCTGGCCAGCCTCTGCATCTTCTCTCTAGTAGTAGATAACAAAGAGACCACAAAGTGAGAACAACTAGATCCTATTTTACCAAGTCAGAAAAAAAAGGAAGAGGAAAAAAAAAAAAAAAAAAGACATAATTTGCTTTTTGCATAAGAAAGTAGAAAAAATTATTAGGGTAAAAGCCAAGTTAGTGAGCACTTTGCATTTCCATCCACTATAAACAAAAGATAAAATGTTCCTAGTAAGAGAGTTAAACTGAATTTATACTCAAAGTAGGAAAAAAAATACTTCTGGCTACTTGTATACTATTAACAAGTTTTTTTTTCTCAAAAATGTGTCATGGTGGATCATTTAATTGTTGACAACAACCTCATCAGTTCCAGAGAGACTAGCTGTCATTGAAAAATTGACTAAGACTGAAGGAAATTGAAGAACACCTAACACATTCTTTTCTACCCTTTTCCACATGTCCAACTTCAGAAGTTAGTACAGACTGCATGTTACCTATAGTGATACAAATATTTTTTGATCAAACAGATTGTCAGAAGAGGGTGATGAGGCACCTGCTCCAATATGCTTTAAATGATATCATATTAGTCAAGGTGTCTTTAAAAAAAATGCTATGGGTTGCATTCTTCCACTAGGTCTCAAGTTCTTGGCACCTTTGTCTACCTCAGATTCCATGTTCTCACTAATTGTCCTGTTTCTCACTATCATCTACTCTTGTTTTACTCAATGCCTATTTCTAATTTAAGAACAACCTGGCTGTTCATTAACAAAAGACAGTTAGAAGATACAGAGAACACTTTTAACAAAATCAGTGGGTTTTCTTAGGCAAACAGAATTGTTAATAGAGTTGAAACAAGTATCTATACGGTCTCTGGAGTAATATCTTTCTATATTGTTTAGACTTTGAATCTGATCCTCAGAGATGATAATCATATCACACGGTGATCCAAGACTCTATAAATAATAATGTATTTTCACCATACCCAGCACCAGCCCTCACAGTATCATCCTGTCTGTGCATCCAGGAGTGCTTCTTCACAGCTGGTTTCAGCAACAATTTTGTGTTATTGTATATAGAATCCTACACTGAAGTTGAAGATTTTTTCAGATTTTATTTTATTTTTATTTTTGGCTAAAAGCAGATTCTTATGTTAAAAGAAATGCAAAATTCTCAGACTCTTAAAGACCTCTTAAGGTCTTGAGCTGGTTCCTATATTTATTGCAAATCTATGGTATACTGAAAAACTGGACAGTGTAGCAGCATCCTGCAGTAGAAAAGTGGTGTGACTGCATTGTAACCAGGGGAATGGACTTTATAGCTGTCAAGCACTAATTTTTTCCTTAGTCAACAGCTCTCAAGACATGCAAGTTGCATTTCCTGTGACTAAACAAGTGTGCAGTGAGTGCCAAACCAGATTTTGTAAATGTAAATCAACATCAATGCTAAATTCAATAGGTACATTAATTTAGCCGATGAAAATTTATCCCATAAATTAGGGAGGGCAATGAATCTGATCAAATGCATATTACAAAACTAAGTCAGCTATTTTGTCACACTGCCAGTAAAATTTACAGGTTGGGTGGTAAAAATACCTCTTAAAATTATCATCTCTTCAGAAAGGAAGTTTTTTGCTCAGTCTCTCTCTATATTAGTAACACAAAATTTTCATAAACTAGTATCTTATAAAAATGAAATAAACTGAACTTATGTGCAGGGACATCTCTGGCTTAATCAGATTTCTATTCTGATTAGACATCACTTCGGTCATACATTTCAACCTACATATCCATAATGTACTTATTAATGTTTTGATATTTCATATCAGAAATTTTATATTCTCTCCCATGCTTAAAATAGTATCTTTAAGCAATATTTTGCAACCAAAGCTATAGAAATTTTCCAGAAGAACATGTATTTTTCTAATATTAAGATTAATAAACTCAGCAGAGCTTAGAGTATACTGACATCTCAGTTTTAAACTAATAATGTTATTAATAATTCTTATATAACAATCTATTTTTATTAGCTTGGCTTTCAGTGATGATTGATACTGAAGTTGAAGTAATCAATGACTTCCAGGAGGAGGCTATGGAAGTCCTGACCTGACACCTGACGAATACCAGCTGTCAACCAGCTAATGGCTATGATAGTATGTAGGTATTCAATTGCAGTCATTCTGTTGTCCACATTCATTTTTATCAATAGCTTTAAATAACTAGTCTCTGAAAAAAGTATCTGATTTTGACACTTATTGTTGAAAGAAATGATTCCTCAGCAGTTCAGAAGAAATCAGCCGCACATTCTAATGCAACACAGTTATTACTGTGAGTGGAAAAAGGGAAACATCACAGCCACTTTTAAAAAGGGTTGAAAGGAGGATCCTGAGAGCTGTAGACTGGTCAGCTTCACTTCCGTCCAATGGAACAGATCCTCCTGGAAGCTATGGTAAGGCTTATGGAAGACAGGGTGATTTGAGACAGTTGATATAGTTTCACCAAGCTTAAAAGTAATGAAGGTCAGAGAGACAGTGACTGTAAATTACATTTTTGGCCTTTTTCAACCCATTATTAATTAATTCATGACTATTTCAAAGACATTAAAATCTTCAGGTTCTATTGGACTACAAACTAGCAAGACTATGTAACAAATACTTTTCTATTAATCTATTAGATTAATAGAAAATTAATTTCTATTTCTAAAATTTCTATTAATCTATCTAATCAGAGCTACTTGGGTTTTCTGACAGACGGAAAATGTTATTGTTTTTGGACTTGTGAAGGCAACACAGCTCCAGTGAGGGAGATGGAATTGTGTTCTCTAATCCACAAAGATGTTTTCAATTACACAAGGTGGTTATGTTTTACTCTGAAAGAAATATTGCCAGGAATCATATATTCTGGGGGTTTTGTCCTCTAATAGGATTAAATTAGGATTAATCATTTTTTTATTATAAATAATGAAGTAAAAAATCTTGATCTGAAACAATGCAGCTGGAAAGATTTTGGTTATACATTTACACAGCTATTTGCAGTACATTTTAGTGGCAGGGTTTATCCCAGCTGCTAAACTCTGAAAGCCTGTTTCCCAGACTAGTGTTGTATGTACCATTTGCATATACAGTACATCTTCATCAATGTCAAATTCAAAACCAGCCTCCAGAATATATTTTGTACTTTATATTCCAGTGGGCTTTAAATCTTTGTTTAAAGGTTTCTGTCCTTTTTATTTTGGGATTTAATTTAGTCATGGAAGGTTAATTAGTCTTCAGATTTATAATTAGAGCAGTGAGTCAGCTCTTCCTCACCACTCTTCCTGTCCTGTGGTTTAGCCAGTTTTATACTAGAGTCTCAAAAGAAGAGAATGCAATTCATAATTTTATGCAAATATACTATCAACTTTAAAGGAAATGGAGATGGAAATCTTTAAAGTTCTTGTCTGTGCAAGAATTTTACTCCATGAGATTTCATTAGAAGCACTAGAAAAAATACAAAGGAAGAAAGGCTCTTGTTGAAATGTAACATCTCATTTATGGCAAACTATTCATATTAGAGAGGAATTCATTACTGAACAGAGAGCAAGGCTGTTTTTTAAGCAAACCGTTGTTCATCAGGAAGGGTTGATTACACAAACCTGAATCTTTCGTAGGAACACATAAATTTCACTAGCACTTGGTAAAGCCTTATGCCAGAGCTTTCCTTCAGCCACCATTTGTATGCAACTAATAATGAAGAGTTTCAATAAGTTTATTTTGCAGGAAATTATTTTGTAATTTAGGTAGAAAGGAAATTGGCCTAATGTCAGAATTGTTCAAATTAAAATTCAAGATTCAGTCATTTCGAGATATTCAGCTACCAACTCTAAAAAAGCAAAATCCCTAATTATGTTTATCTGCTATAGTCTGCTTTATATTATAAGAAGTTGCCTATGTGGCTTAGCAAAAAATTCCATTATCTATAGACAATGGATTGCATTGGCTAGCTGTGCAACATATCAAATGGCACATATTCCTCATTGAGAATAAGCCAACAAAATTAAGTAAAATTATGTCTGTAACAAATAAATTCCTTTGTTAAATGTAATGTTATAGTAATCATTGTTGTTTAGCAAAGACCTGATCTTTCCCAGGCCCTAGCTGTAATGTTTAAAGGATTTCCTAGAGGTATTTTTACAGCAGATTTTTCAATGTGCTCAGAGATAAGTGTGAAGATCTTCACAGAGTCTCATTATCACTAGACAAAATTTGAGGAACAACACCACAGAAATAAAATTATCAAACTGGCAGCTTGTTGCTGAGAAATGACCACTTCAAGGAGATACTTAATTTATCTACTATTGAAAGACTAACAACTCCTCTTCAGAACCTAAAATAATAGATTATCAAATAATGTGCTACAATCTGCATATAAGGTGGAATGAAACATATTCATAAAGATGATTATTGCTTTTGTCACTCAGTGAACTTTGTTCCCTGTGGTTTTTGAAATAAGAATTATTTAAATTAATCGAGAGGAGCATGGTTTAAACATTAGATATCATCTAAATATTCACAGTACAAAAGCATTCATGTTGCTTAAAGTTTTTAATAAATAACATTATTTGCCATAAAGAGTCTACAAGAGGCAACAAAACTATTAACTTCAAATCTCTTTAGCTTAATATTATTCCTGCTTACTGCACACAACATTAATAGACAATAAATCCTCACACTAAAAGCACTTGAATTTACAGAATAACTTACATCAAAAGTCATGTAATCAACCCTTTTATTGTTTAACCTCTAACATTTTTTTTTTGATTCATCATCTAAATAAGTTTTAAGTAGTTTTTATAATTCTGTGCTTTGTTCATAGATTTCTAAATGATAGTCAATCATTTCTTAATGAATTTATGGGTGAAAACACTGGCACATCAACAGATAATCATGTATGCACATTAAAAACACACTAAATACAGCTCAACAATAAAACAAAACAAAACAAAACAAAAACCAGAAAATATAAAATCTCTAAGGGGATATATATTTTGATGTGCTGTGCTTTTAATCATATTACCTATCCAGCCTGTGACTAAGAAAAATTTGTCCTGTTCTGCTTCTAAGAAATGACGAATGGAGTAATCCTTTTCTAATTGGTTTGTGGAAGTGACAACATCAATAGTATGCCTGTTCTCATCTCTGCATAAACAAGAGCTAAAGTTGTACACTTTTTTGAGAACTGTTGTAAAAAGGACTTACAACACTACATCAATATATGAACCACAACCTTCAGAAGCTGTTGTGTTAAAAAAATTGCATGAGTCAAATACATTAAGCATCCCTTGCCTACCACAGCCTGAATAGAGAAATTTGAAGTTGTACCTTGAATATCAATCAGACTTGGAGTCTTTGTTTTGGTCTTATCACAAAATGGTTCCTGAAACAAAGATCTGGTGTTCTACTAAGAGGGTGTTCTACTAAAACAGAACAGCTGCTTTTACTCTACACAGCCATGGGTAGAACCTACAAATGGCTAACATCTGGCTGTACTACCAAACATTTGATTATCTTTTATATTACAAAAATGTTATAAACGGCATAATTGTGATTCAAGTTCTCTGTAATTATTGTAAAGCTCATGAATCCCTTCTTTCATGTCTAAGTTGACTAAATAGATATTTTGTAACTGCTATATTGAAATTAATCTCTTCTATTTTATTTCCTCCACCAGGACAAGCCTCTGCAACATCTCTAACTATTTTTCTTTGGGAAAGACTTTTGGGCACCCCTTCACCTTTAAGTTTCCTTTGTGCAGTTTTGGATAATGATTTTCATCCAAGATGCAAATTTAAACTGTACTAAAAGAAAGTATTATTTTAGTCCAAAGAATTTTCACAAAATGATGACTTTCTCTGCTGGGTTTTCTTTATCATGTCCTGTTATTATCTGCAAAACAGAAGCTTATTTTATTTGTTTCCCTCAGAATTATTAGCATAGTTGGACTAAATGGAGAAGGGAACTACAGAGACAGTACATTTTCAAATTTGTAAACATTAGAATGAGAAATAACTACCATAAAACTATGCATTCAATTCCTGCACAAATTTCAAGCAACAGAACGTGAAAATGTATTAATTTTAACAGAGACCATTTGTCTTGCAATATGTGATTTTCCTTTCATCATTTCTAGCCAAAGCAACTAACCTCTGTTGCTGAGTATGTTTGTGGCTTATTTCCATTTGCCCACTGGACTGACTGAATAGGAAAGGAAGGACTGCCCAGAGGTTAGAGTGCGTATGTAAATTACAGACTTTCCTTCTGACTTTAGACTGAATGTTTAGGCTGGGATTCTGCTCCCACCTAACCCTAATTATTTCAAAGTCCTTGCACTTCTTACTGTCTACCTAATTTTAAGTGCATATAATTCATTTGAATTAAGTGACTTTTGGCTTTAACCTCACAAAATCTCATTTTAGTATCTGGAATTAACACCATTATTGAATCTTAGAGGTTGTTGTGGGAAGATAGATTATAGATGATGCTATGTTTGAATATTTGGAATAATAGCAACTAATAGCAACTAGAAGACCATGGAAAATTTTAGTCTGGAATCTTCTAAGATTATGTACTATAAATTATGCTGAGAAGTTAAAAATAGTCTACAAAGTGCACATCTCCAATCATGTTAGGATTTACAGGTGTGAGGAAGACAAAGTCAAGGTATTTAAAACCCTATCTCACTACAAAAGCTTTTTTTCTCATGTATTGTCACAGTCAAAGGGAAAATGAAGGAACAAAAGGGAACACACGGGATAATGAAGGCAGAAAGGCTTAAGCCACAGCAGCATGAGGCTGTGCTGTTGTGTCCAGAAGATGGCAGATGGTCTTAAAACCAGGCTTCGAGCCTGGCTATGGTGGTCAGCACCAGGGACAGAATGTTGCCCTGGGATGGGGCTGCCCTACATTTCAGGAGGCATAGTTCTTCTGTAGCAGAGGGCCTGTCCCTTTGTATAACTGACAGGGGAAGATCTTTCCCCCATATTCATATTAAGGCTTTCTTCACCTCTACAACTTGTAGCAGGGATCAAAAAGGACAGCTGAAATTTTGATGAAAATCTTAATTAGGAAGTAAAGCCAAAGTGATTTGCAGTTTTCTGCACTTTTTATTTTTATTTTTATTTTTATTTTTATTCTCCTTCTTAAATAATAATCACTGAAGTGGCATTTCCTGAAGATTGTGCCTGTGGCATTCAGGCATCTCCCTGGAACAGTATGGTCTGGTAATTTTATTATTTATCCTTCACTAGAAGCAGTGGAATTAAGATAGCCCTATTCTGAGGAATAAAATTGATTTTTTATGAAGATCTGATTATCTTCTCTTTATCTGTTTCTTCTTGTCAAGCACTTAGTCTGCCCCAGCAATTCTATTAAGCATGGCTTTTTAAAGCTTGGGTTCCACACCACAAAGCAGGCTAGGGGGAGGAACATGAGACAGACAGTCCAACAGGCCACGTTAGTTTTCAAGAACTCAAGTGTTATTATATCATGTATTTGAAAGAAAGATAAATAGACAATCTCAGTAATATGGTGACTGGGTAAATAAGTGTCACAGATACTAGAACCCAAGACCTCTTAGGAAAAAAAAAAGTACAGTTGAAAAAACGTCATTTCTTTCTAGAGCTCCTTAAAATCTTATTTTCCAACAAACAGATGGACACACAGTAGTATAAAGCAATACTTCAATCTACTAGAAATCACATGACCTTCATTTTAAAACTTATTTCACAAAGTGTACACCCTAATGATGTGAGGAAAGTGAGTGTTGCTCTATAAAACAGTTCCTCATTAAAATTAGAAAGGAAAAAAACTCAGCTTTTTATTTAAGAAGTCTATCCCCACTTCATTAAATTCAGACTTAAGTAAAAAAAAAAGATAGACACTAGTCTATTTGCATTTCTGCATTATCTTCATTTTCTAAAACAATAAAAGAGTGAATTTAATGATATCTGAAGATAAAAGATTTGGAACATTTAAGATACTGGGATTTAAAAAATAAAAAATAAAATCACCGCTGCATAGTACAAAGACCTAGGGTAGCTTTTAAATTCTGTGCAAGTACATCTTTATCAGCTATGCTAGGTTTCAGAGTCTAGTGCTGTCATTTTAAAAAGGAATAAAGTACATTCTTTTTTCCTCATTATGAATCATCAATTTTCATTTTAAAAGAAAAGAAAAGAAAAGAAAAGAAAAGAAAAGAAAAGAAAAGAAAAGAAAAGAAAAGAAAAGAAAAGAAAAGAAAG
>CM021709.1:1152720-1193915 GCA_011074415.1 Stictonetta naevosa
AAAGAAAAGAAAAGAAAAGAAAAGAAAAGAAAAGAAAAGAAAAGAAAAGAAAAGAAAAGAAAAGAAAAGAAAAGAAAAGAAAAGAAAAGAAAAGAAAAGAAAAGAAAAGAAAAGAAAAGAAAAGAAAAGAAAAGAAAAGAAAAGAAAAGAAAAGAAAAGAAAAGAAAAGAAAAGAAAAGAAAAGAAAAGAAAAGAAAAGAAAAGAAAAGAAAAGAAAAGAAAAGAAAAGAAAAGAAAAGACGGCAGCAGAAGATGGGGGTGGGGCAGGAGTTGGAACCAGCAGAGACCTTAGGGCATAGAAAGAAAGGGGGGCCATGAGGTGGGGAAGAGGATGCTTGAAACATCCGAAAGTATCTTTGATCTTTGCTGTGAATTGATCCTATGATTTTTAATCTCCTAAGAACATTAAAGTATCTTTTTTTTAGTCACTTCAATGGACTTGTATCAGACCCTTAAAGCCTTGTCAGCTAATTAATTCCCTACAATGCAGCTAGTGAAAGTTTTGAGCAATATTACTATTTTTACCTTAATTTCTGTTTTTTTTTTTTTTCAGATGAAATAAAAACAGATCATTGACTATATTATTAAATCTTATATATACAAACAGAAAAACATATTTTAGTAGATTTTTTTTTTTTTTTTAATTTTCCACCCCAAATTTCTATAGGTTGGTACACAGTACTTTCTGTAAAAGTTATGTTCTCTCTAGAAAAGATTCAAAGTCAGGAAGCCAAAAATATGCACACAGCCTGATGGATCTTGTTTCGGAAAATTAGGCTGAAAAAATTTATTTTCTTTCTTACTATGGGAATTATTATTAAGAGGTACATAGTATATATATATATAGTATATATAACTATAAACTATATAAAAATATGGTATAAATTAAGTATATATAGTAGATATTAAGTATATATACTAAATATATAGTATATACTATATAATATATAAACTATACTAAATTATATGTTACTTATTTGTAAGGCAGTTAGAAGGCTTAAGATAGACTTTTAGTGAAAATATAAATCTAAGCATCTCATTTCAAATACTTAGATTTTATTATTATAAAATAAAATGGAAAAAGTATATTTCCTGCTTCCAAGTGTTTTAATATTTCTAACTGTTGCATGATCAGCTTAATAAGTCTCTAGATAATACTCTATCTACATTTTTTTATTACTTGGCTCTTGTGAGTCAAAGTATTTTAATACTTTTTTTTTTTTTGACTAACATTTACTATACCCTAATCGCCAAAATTTATTTGCTTATTGTCCAAAATTTAGTACTAGTTCTGTATGTTCTCCAATACAGATTAGTACTAGAATATATTTTAGGACTCCAGAGAGATAGGATACTGCACCAGCTCAGAAAAGAGAGAGAAGCTTACTGGACAAAACATTAATGAGAAGGGGAAAAGGGAAAACATACAAAAAGATTACTTGCAGAAACTCATAGATTTAATGAGGACGAACCTGTTCTAATCCAAGAGAGGAAGAGAATGTGTATAATGAGAACTGTCTCTTATCTGACAAGAGTCAGCTTCTGGGCTCTTCCCACAGAGACCACCCCTGCAGCCATCCGCTATCAAAACCTTGCCAGATAAAACCCATACACAAACAGACCACCTTTGAGTCACTCAAAGTTCCTTGGCAGTATAATCACATTTTAGATAACTTCAAAGTAGGTCATGGTTGAGATTACAATATTTTGTGATTGAGTATAAGTTAATTCTTTCATTAGTGCATGCTAAGCATCACTGGTTACTCTGTGAGCACAAAACCAGAAAAACAAAAAACATAACAGGTAGAGTTTGCTCTGGTATGTAGACCGTGTATAATATACAAGGTAGAGGAACCAAAGCTAAAGTACAATCACGTATAATCAGAATGTATGCAAAGCAAACGATATGTAACCAGTATGAACCAGAAGGTTGAAAATGGGTTTTTGGGAGCACAATCTCACAAGATAAACAGTACCTAGGCAACCATGTAAGTAACACCACACAACATGAAGATTACCTAGGTAACAATATCAGATATATCAGTTGTGAGATTTAGCAAAACTGGGATTAACAGGAACAAATAGTTGGGAAATAATGGCAGTATGTCTATAAGAAAAATTAACAAAACAGCTTTAACAAAAGTCAAAAGCAAGGCTAGTAACATTATAAAAAAGCAGCAACATTTCATTAGCTTTGTGATCCTGAGTTGTACCATGAGAGGAGCTTGTCTGGACAATCAGTTTGTCTGGACAAACACAACACACACGTACAGAAGGAAAACATGCTAACTAAAAGAGTAGTGGAAAAGTACCACTTGCAACAACTATGGGCAAAACAATTGTATTGGCTAGCTGCTTCTCTAGCAGATTTTAAAGGACTAGTTTGAAAAGAGCACACTGGGAAAGGTTCCTCTGAAACAAAATAGCTCCATAGCACCTGGCTAGTTCAGCAGAACTCTTCTCTACTGGATTATGTAATAGATTTCTTAACAACGGTATCAGTACAATTTACGTTAGGAAAAGTGATAAGTCAGTCTCAGTGGAAACCTGGTCTTGAAGAGAAGTAGCATAGGAATTGAACTAAAATTTTGTGAATTTGAACCTAATGAACCAATTTCCTAGTTGCCTCCTATCATCTCTTTCTTTTTGAGTTCAAACAAATTTTCACTTTTGTTTAAAATTCTGTTTTGGACCTTATTTTAGAAGGAATGCTTCACTTCATCAGAGAAAATAAAATGTATTCGAAACTTCTGGTTTCCAAAATTTTCCAACTGCTTTAGAGGCTTGCAGCACACTAAGATGTACGTATGCATCCCACAGCTCAGCCAGAAATCATTCTGGGGAGTGCTAATCTCAATGGGAATAACTTTTATGTTTCTCCTTCTGTTAAAGCAAACAGAACTGATGTGTGATATTGTACTGAAAGTGAATGCATGTTCCATGCATTAAATACATCCATGTAATGCATGCATATTGAGTCTCATTTTCAGTATGACTTAAAACCAACAGACTTGCAAAGACATACAATGTTCCTAGGTGCTTGAGGCAGTTTTCCATCATTTTGGTAGTTCTGAGCTTTTTTTCTATTTAATTTTATAAAAGAACAGATAAGAAGCAAAACAGAAAGAAGCATTGAATAATGTTGCACAAGTGTATGGTCTTAGTCCATAATTTCATGTTCTCCTGGCAGATGAAATAAAGATTAGGTTTATTAAATTTGCAGACTAGTACTAGTACTTTGCCAGTACTTAGGAAGATATGCTCAGAACTCATATTGATCTTGACAAATGGGAGATTTGATCTGGAAAAAAAGGATGCTATTCAAAAGGACAAGATAAATTTGTTACATCTAGGAAGAATTTTAAGCTATATAAAATGAATATGGGCAACAGTTCTGCAAAAGTATTTCTAGGCGCTGTTATGGATCCTTAACTGAGACTGTCATGATAACAGGTAAAGTCACAGTGTTACGATATAGCATCAGTTGATCCTGTGAGAGACATGAAGTTTGTTTTCTTGTCTTCTACTGATATGGAAAACACCCCATCTGATGCTCTAGATCTGATTTTAGGCACTGCCAGCTGGAGTATCCAGAAGAGAATAAAGAGAATGATACAAGATGTAGAAACAGGTCCTAAATGTGAAAAAAAAAAAAAACAAACAAACAACAAAAAAAAACACTTTCATAAGGAATAGCATAAACACTGAGAAACTATGATAAGAGTTCACTATATAAAACAGTGTTTGGGAGCACAAAGAAGCAATCTTTCCTTGCTGTTTGGTTGGAACAGGACACGAAATAATAGCAATAAATTTCAGGAAGAAAGATTCAGGTGACACATTAGGAGAAAATTTTTTAGTGGTAAGGACAGTCTAAAGATCTCTCAGTGGGACTATAAGTAAGGCTAAACATCCATCAAATAATGGAGGTTATAGTAGCAGCTTATAAAAAATATGATAGCACAGCTGACAATGAGTGAAGATTGGCAAACAGAGGAGATGAGATGAACTTTCTGTCCTTGTCTTTTTTACTGATATTAAATTGTCTCAGAAAATGCATATGAAGTTAAAACATGCTTTTTAGTAGTGGGGACTGTGGTGGGAGAAGGGAATACCCTCAAAGTATAATTTGTGCATGAGCCTTGCTAGTGAATCAACATGTACATCTGTAAATGGACATCATTGTTACTAGAATTCATCCTAGGACTTTTGGTGTAAAGTCTCAAGAGACACACAAACATCAGGGTCACTTTTGAATTACTTGTTTTAATTTCAGAAACCTGGCTAGAATGATTCACGAGCATCTTATGATTCTGAATATTTTTGTATCATTGCCATGGCAACCTGATGTGATATAACATGCAGGGGATATAAAAGTCACAGAGATCTGACTAAAAAGGTGTTGAGACTTTTTAAGGAGAAGAAAATATAGTGAAAATAAGACTCATACTTGCAGCACCTAGATGTTGCTAGATAGAAGGAAAACAAGAATTTTCCATGTAAAAATGACATTCTGACTGTTACTAAATGCTATTGTTAAAATAAAATATTATATCAGAAAAGGATCTAAAAAAGATATATATATATATATATTTGGATCTAATTCATTACAGAATTTCAAAGGAAGTACATGTTGTAGAAGTCACAATGAATACTGCAATTGATGCTCTACCATACCATGTACACTGGAATACGAGAAACAATCAGATTTGGGAACACACTGCTCTACAGATCAGCATTGACAAATAGTGATCCAGAAGCTTCCACAGGGGAAAAGGAAAAGAAAAGGTTTATAATGTGGGGTGAGAGACTTATCCCATGACTTTGGTGCCACACTACACAAGGGAAGGACCCAAACTGGTACAGAAGCCAACTAAAAGTGTTATTTTGAAAATGTCAGCCCTGAACTCCTGAACTGCTACTGGTGTATGGTTAACTAGCTTGGTACAGGCAAATCCATGATAGTTTTCTAAGTAAACAGAGACGAGATATGCACTGCTAATGCCGCAGGCATCCAAAAGAATTGGCGTAGATTGCAAATGCTCTTTATGTGTCTGTGGTTTCCTTCACCACTCCCAATTTATCTAATGAAGAGGGGAACAGATGCTGAGGGAGTCTTGGACCAATCTGCTCATGTTAAATTGATTCTGTTGGCAATATAGATTCAGAGTCAATGGAAAAATAAGATACTGTAATTTGTTACCTTCCATACTAAGCATGGCAATTTTAATGAGTAGTTGATTCATAAAACTCAGTCTGTTCTGATAACCCAATACTGTAGGATATCTTGCAATATCATGCTAGAGAATGTTTAAGGTCTAGTTACTGTTACTGGCAATACTTGGTATGGGAATATATCTTTATGGTATATATTGTGCCTGATTGATAGTATATGGGTACATATTGATAGTATATGGGGAACCTAAATGTTATTCTAAACCAAACCAACCAAATTCTCCCTTGCACCTCCCCCCCCAAACGAAAACAATATGTGAGAAACAAAAAAAAAACACAAAAAAAACCCACAAGCACCCCAAAACACAAAACATCCCCCCAAAACCCAAACCACACAAATAATTATAAGCATGACTTACAGAGGTGGTTTGGAAATATGACTTCATTTCCACTTATACCTTTTATACCTTTAAAATGATTTACTCCCTATTTGGGGGGGGGCGGCCCGGCTCGCCTCACCCCCAGGGGGAGGGGAGTAGAACCATGCCAATTAAGAGAAAAAAATAACAGCAGAGAGACATTTTAAACTTAAATATATATGGAAAATAAAACAAAACTACAAATGATGCTGTCTGACACACTTCCTTTACCACTAACAGAACTGGGAATTTTTGCAGAACTTGACAGTTTCTGTGAAAAAGGGCCAAGTACTGTAATTTTTGTAAGTTTTGAAACTGTCAAATTTTATGCATGGAAAGCCTTCAAGAGTTCATGAACAAAATAAACCTTACTTTTATATGTGTTTCATTAAACTATAATTCATGAATGATGTGGTATTACAAATTGTTGCTTGGCATTAATAGAAAAAAATCAAGCCCTTCAGTTTTTCACAGTAAGTCCTGAGCCATAAGTGATGAAGAATATATCATCTAAGTTGCAAAAGCATTATTGCTAAAGACTTAGCCTTTGAGTTAGACATTAAAACCTTTCCAGTCTCTTCAATCAGTTGCTCACTGCCAGGAATGCATTCTCATCAGCGATAAATTCACTGGCTATCTGTCAAGAAATTTGTCCCATTTTGTCTTAAAACAATAACAAACAGGGGCTGGCATTCTCTAACCCGGAACTTCAATACCAACATTTCCATTTCTGTAGGAGAAACTGTCCATAAGATATCTAGTTAAAAGGCAATAACAGTAATATCAACTTTTATGGAGATTTTTTTTTTCCTTATGCAGATTTCATTATTTCTTCTATTTTGTACTAATTTTATTACAAAAGATTTTTAGCCATGGATAACAAATCACAGCAGCAATTTATATCATCAACTCCTCTTTTATTTCCAGTTATTTCCAACTCCTCCTGTCTTCAGGGCTTTGATTCCCCTAAGATTACAAGGACTAAATCTTGATTTTATTCCTTCATTGGAAGTTCAGTTGTACAATCTTCTGTTTTTCTTAGTTGGACTCCTAATTAGATAACCAATTAAATAAAAGATTGTGATAAATTTATTCTATACTCTTGGACACTTAAATCTTTGCATTTGCATGTCATACAAGAATTTATTCATTTTCCAGAGCACTGAGTCCTGTGACTGTGAGAAAGGACAGGAAAAGAAACATTTCATACTTGCATATCTTCACCTATTTATGGAAGCTATGATGTGGCAGTTCCAAGAGTCTTGCATGTCATTTTTTCTCATAACCTTGTTTTAGGGTCAGTAAATCTTCACTGCCTTTTTAAAGGGTAGTCATTGAATGCTTATTGATTTCAGTAACTCATATTCATTATACACAATATCTTGAGGGGAAGTAAAAACTGTAAATAAAACATGCATTGCATCTCTTGAAACCTCGCTTTCCCTGCCTGAGCACACAATCACCTTGTTTTTTCCCATTTCTAAGAATACTCCTATTAATCAAAAAGAATAAAGCAAGTGGCATAAGAAGTTAAGAAGTTAATATGACATTAGCACATAATTGCGCTTGTTCTTTGAAAAGATATCTCAGGGGATAAACACAGAATAGATGATTGAACTGTGCTGCCTTTTTCACTTTACTAAAAACTCACTCAAAAGAAAATATTTTGAATATTTGAATCTAATAAGCACACGTATATTTACCTATCTCTACCTTTAGCAACATTGAAAAGATAACTCTGGAAATATCTGTTTTTAATTAGAAGTCTATAACTGTATATTGAATGAAAAGAAATGAGAGCGTATTCGGAAGATTCAGATAAAATGGATTTAAACCATCTGGTTGTTCCTATACTTCTTCCAAAGCCTAAAGAATGACATGCAGTGAAATGAGATACGCTAGTATGTTACTAAAGGAAATTTTGAAGATTTTCATAGTGTTCAATTGTTATTGGTAGTCAAGGTCAAAATTGGAAGATAACTGTATTTGAACTTAGTTGAAGAATTTGAGACATCAAAGTTCTATTGATTAAGTCTAATGCTACTTTGTCTTGAATTCATTCATAATGCTGTTGGAATAAAGAAAAAAACAGCTTATTATTCTGTGCTTGTATAATAAATGGCACAATGAGATTTTTATCAATGAAAAGATACTGCAGGTAAAAAATTGTCCTTTTTAAATTTTTAGTCAGTCTGAATAATCTTTTCAATGCTTAAGATATTTTAATATACTATACAGACGGCAAATTCATGCTGATAGCAGAATAACTGCTCTAGGAACATAAACAGCTCTCCTAATCTAGAGAAATGAAATAAGTGAGACTTAAGAGTTTCACAGTTGTTAATGTAAGACTTTATCTGACAGAGATCTTCCTGGGTGTAGTTTCACTATCTGGAAATTACCAACAGAATGTGGCATGAAGAATAGAAAAGGTTTATTCCTTGGTGAACTTCTTAGTCACTACAAGAAGATTTTGAGGTTTCTGAAAAACCCTCTTATATATTGTAATTATAATATTCATACATAGATAAAGAGGCTTACAAGATACACCTACATTTCAAACAAGAACTATCGCTGTGTAAACATTTTTTTTTTTTTTTACAACAGTGAAATTATATAATTGCAAAACATTTGAGCATCAGAGCTGTGAACTTCTGACCTAGAAATTGCAGAAATGATAAGAGGTGGTAAAAGTGGAGAACAACTGAGTTAGATTTTTTTTTTTTTTGATGTCACTGTGGCAACTAGAAAAAAATGTGATGTATAAGTATTTTGGGCATTAACATGTAACTAGAATTTAAATGGATTTTGTTTCTTGTAAAATATGTTTTGTGATATATTTTGCAGATTAAGAAAAGGTTTTGTGAATAAATTTGAAAATTATATATATATTTGTTAAAAAGTAATAATAAAAGTGTTAATAAATCATCAGATTTATTTATTTTGACATTTTATTTCACTTGCTGAGATTTTAAAACATTTAGGTAAATTAGCAAATACTTTCTCCTATATAGAATTGTATCAGAAAGAAACTCAATAGCTTGGTTTAACCAGTAATCATCATCATGAATTTACAACAGGGTCACTGTGCAGCTGTAAATCTCAGTGCTATCAAAGGGCAACTCTTCTGGATGCCTTAAAACTGGGATACTAAAAACCGAAGAGATAAGAAGAGAAAAAAAAAATATATATATATATATATTTTAACCAGAATCTTCATGTGTCATGGGTCTATTGTGAAAAATTTAGCTTTGTTTCAGGTTATTTCAGAAACCTGGAGTAAATACTTTATTATTGTTATTATTAAATACTATCAATATGATTGCTCAACTTTGGATTCTTTTTTTTTAAAAAAAAAAATTTACTAGCAGTACATTATTGATAATGTAGTAAAGTTTGCAGTAAACAGTAATGCAAATAAAAAAACAATTTTATATATATGCTGAAATTTAATGGAGCACTATGGATGACAACTGCTATTGTATTCAGGTGTATAATTTAATTCTGAACACTAATATTTATGCCAGTCCACTAATAACTACCTGAAGTCAGCAATTAAAGATGGTTGCTAGTTTCAGATGACCATTGCAAGTAGTCTCTCCCCATCCCTCACTCTCCTCAGAATTGTAAAATATGGAAAACTAATTTTGACCATTAATCTACTCAACCCATTTTAGGACTTCCTGACTTATTCTTGCTTGGTTCTGAGGATTAATATTAGGTTTATCTCGTAAACTTCTGCAGGGATGTCCCTATTTTAAACTTCATTATCTATAAATTGTTGTCCCAGCATTTTTTCTTCCCTTTAATTTTCCATCCATATTTATTCTGGAAGCAGATTATACAGTAAGATGTGAGACTGATCATACTTCAGAATATTAATGCAGAACATCACCTTTTAATGTCTAAATTATTGTTTTCTAAGTTTTTTTTTTTTTTTAAGCTGGGTAATTCATTTCAATTATAAAGCAGCTTTCACTTATGTCAGAAGACTAAGACAATACAGGTAGGGAGAGGAGACCTTCCATTGCCTAGACAGCACAAAACACACTTCTGTCCCCTTTCCAATGAGAAGAATGCTAGTTACAGCAAGGAAAGGAAAAGTATGGTGATGATCGAGTTTGGCCCTCACGGTTGTCCTTCAGTTGCTTCTTGTAATAACAGATGAACTTTAAAACTGGTCCTGCCTCTGAACTAATCACAGAGCAGATAGGTAAAATTGACTTTCCTTTTCAGTGATGTATTGGGTTTACGTGACAAGGTTTTGGTAGTAGGGGGGCTACAGGGTTGGCCTCTGTCAGAAGAGTGCAGTAGCTGTGCCATTTTAAATGAGTCAGTGCCTGTTGGCTCTAAAAGGGACTTGCTGCTGGTGGAACTTGGTTACCTACTGGTATTAAACAAACATAAATGATCAGTGGTTTAGGAATAATTACTGCAGTGTCAAAATAAGTTAAAGTGGTAGGATTGCATGATGATGAAAGCATTCCTCTCTGCTAGACTTATCTGGGAGACTATGGAGTTCCCTCAAGAGACAACCCCCCTCCTTTCCTAGACGGCTCCATCTATTCTCTGCTATGCCTTAGGGTTGCACTGAATTCAATGCCAATGTATTATGCATGAGTTTGCTCAAGGAATTTTTCTGCTGTTCATCAGTAATAGTTAATTGATCAAAAAATTTCAGGTCCATGTCAAAAATGCTCATATTAAAAGTATTCTACCAAATAAATTTTACATTATGAAATGTTATTTCTAGGATGGTTCTTTCTTTTGATTTATAAGGTTAATTCAATTTCATTGTGGAATAATCCTATTTGCTTTAAAAAAAAGAATTGGTGTTTATATTTTTTTTCCAACATCATCATGAAAAAGATTCTGTATATAAAGAATTTCATATCTGAGAGAGATTTTTGGTAACAATCTATTTTTATCAGGCACAATATTATCATGTTATCACATAAACCAATGGGAGTCTTTTGCTTTGGCAGAAGGAGGATGTGATGAATCCCACTGAGTTTACACAAGCTTTCAGGATAACTCAGAGGAAGCAAGAAGTGTCTTAATGGTCTGCCTACTATTTTTATACTTTTGAAGGGCATTCTATTATTTAAATTTTTCTTTTACTCACTTCAGAGCAGACAGATACATGCATGCAGCTGCATTTTTCTGTTATCACCTTTCCTGATAAACAAGACAAACTCTTAGCTCTTCCTGGCCTTCTGCCTTCCAAACACAACCACATTAAGTGGTATTAGAATAGGCTGCCCAGGGATGTGGTTGAGTCACCATCCCTGGAGGTGTTTAAAAGACGTTTAGATGAAGAGCTGAGTGATATGGTTTAGTGGAGGACTTGTTAGTGTTAGGTCAGAGGTTTGACTAGATGATCTTGGAGGTCTCTTCCAACCTAGATGATTCTGTGATTCTGTGAATTACCATTTTAGTAGGCCTGCACTGAGCTGTATGGGCAGGGATGCTCCATACAGCAGCTCAGCTGCAGGAGTGAAAGGTCACATGACAGTACCTTCAGACATCTTATGTAGATCTGAATTCCATCTAAGATAAACATCAGCAAATCCAGAGCATTTCTTATATATCACAGCTTTAGAAATATGGGAAAGATTTCTGTTTTGATTTAATTTAACAAGTTTATTGGATTAACCCACAACTCTATGTGCAGAACATTCTCTTTTCTTTCCTAACATATCACAGCAAGAATCTTAGAGTCTCTCATATCCTACATATATGCACATATATTGTATACAATATTTTATATATATATAAAGGGAAAAAAGTTGGGAATCATCTCTAGCTGCAAGTGTACACAGCCAAGAGCAGACAAATGTACACATCCAAGAACAGATATTTTTATATTCAGAACTGCCTCTATTCGTGAAATTATTCAATATGCTACTATAATTGCATTAATGAATTACTGGTCTTTGTGTCTTTGTGACCCTGTCACTGTATCTCCTTCAGGTTCATTAATGCTGACCCTGTCTCGGTGTAATGTAGTTATGCAGCTTTGGTACCAGCCTTTCACTGTATCTTCTGCAGAACTGGATGCATAGTATAAGTCCCAGTCTTGTCAGTATTAAATAGATCAAAGCAAAGTAGCTTTAACAGGTAGATCAAAGTGAAATAGCAGAGCAGATTCTGGACAAGTACACCAGTGCTTTCACTAAAGGTTCAGGAGATTGCCAGGCAGATGTAGGCAACTATATTTACATGGCAATTCAGTTTTCATGAGGCCATCACAGCAACACACAACATAGGGCAGCCCAGCTGGCTGCAATATTCCTTCATCTGTGATTAGGAAAGTACAAACAGACTCCTCTTGGTCTCTGGACTCTCATCCTCTTACAGACTTTTAGGAGTCGCATGGCATCAGCTAGAGGATTGAGCATTGTCTCCAACATAATTATTTTGATTTCACATTTTTTTCAAATGAAAGCTTCTTTACTCTTCTCTGGTCTCAGTTAATAGATACAACACTCTAAGCTGAATTCTCTTTTTTTTTTTTTTTTTTTTGTATACAAATATACGAAAACTTTTAGACACTATTTCCAAATTTGTTTTCAGAGAGTAACATAAATCAACAATATTGTTCTTTTATGTTTTTCAAAAGTGGAATTTTACTACCATTAGATGTGTGTGAACAATGAGAACAGAAATGAGGGGGCAGCTAGCAAATTCCTGTACCGTACATTCATGTATGTGGCCGACAAGTTCACTTCCTCCTCTTTAAAGTCCTGCCTCAGACAAAATCTCTATGAATCACAGTTAGGAATCATTATGCTACAAGTGATATCTGTAATTTCTTCCAAGGGTCTCAGAAGAGCTCTGAGCATTTCTATGAGCTCTGGACTTGCCTTCAACCAAGAATGAATAAGATGAATATGAATTAAATGGAGCCTTTTCTCAAATTGCACTATGTATACTGTATCCGATGAACAAAATAGCAGACCTATAAGCTGGATATTTCACCAATATACTCTTTTTTGTTAAAGCCTCATAAATTCATTTTTATAGTAAAATAATTTTTTAGAGATACTGTTATCAATATTTTATGGAGGTAAAATGACTCTATATTACCCCTATCTAGCAGTATCCCTCTTTTCCTTTCATCTTAATTTTTAACACTATTGTAACAAAATATGTAACCTTTCATCCTGAAATGTCTGACTGAATAGATTTTTGAAGCAAACAGCAATCTAGATTTTACCTAGAACTTCTAGAGTACTACCAGAAGAGTGTGCACTGCTGTCCTCATATATGGATATACTGAATTGTCACTGCTTCTACAACAGCAGATTTCCAGTCCCAGAAATCCCAAGAAGCTCAGGCTGATTACAGTTTGTTTGCTGTGCTTGACACCACAGGATAAATGGAAAGCCTTCTTGGAAGGATACCCATTCCCCTTGGCATAACATTCTTTTAATGATGTTCACAATTATCTTTACAGCAAAGATACTGGCTTATTATGAGCTATCATTTAGCCTGTGGTGCCATGTCTCTCTCAAGAAATTGCCAAAATTGATACAGACTGCAATGAAAGCAAGCTGTGTAAATTAGCTGTGCAGGGAGTTGCATAAAAGTCACAGTGCATGTTAGGAATTAAGATGGGGACACTCAGTCTTCTGTGTAGTAAATATCAGTATGCAGGCACACAGTAAAAGTGGAGTATAAGGTTTTCACATAGATGTGTCCATGGCAACTGACAGATTGTTTTCACTTGTCTCCAAAGATATTTCCAGCATGAAGGGCTCCATTAAACCTCATAGATAAAAATTAACCTCAGAAAGAAGAAAGTCTATGTTAAAACTATATTCTGTTTTTAGAGGGGAGTGGGACTTAGTTGTTTCATAAACCAACTCATAATCACATTTTATGACAGGAAAAAATGAGGGGAATTTTTTCATATACACAGCATATGAAAAGGATTTAAGGTGATTGTAAAATGATATTGAATTAAAATTGTAACATTCTGGACCCATTTTCCACTGAGTTGTTACAAAAGGTTAAATGTAATTCATGAACTTCAAGAGTCAAACTAATTAACAATTACACATTGGAACAGTTGTCTGGAACATATAAGCAAAAATATAATACAGAGCACAGATGTGCGACTTAGATCCTGACTGGTGTTTCCCTGACACAACTGTAATGTTATAAATCCCTTGAAAATGGACTTCCCAAGCAACTATAAGACATGCTGTGAGAATGCTCTCTGGAAAACCTATGATTAGATTACAAGGGAATTACACAATTAATTACACAATTACACAATAGTATGAAGAATAAACCACACTAATCTCTTCATTAAGATGGCCACTGCATAGGTCTGTGCTGGGGATTGCAATATTACAGGAAACTAGATATCTGTTTCTAAAGCAGTACATCTATTAGAAACCCCTACCACAGCACATGCCTTTTCATGCATTAAGTCTTATAGTACCTTAATTTTTGCGCTAGTGTTACAACTTTTGAGGGCTCTTGTGACTGTGGTTATAGAACAAGCTCTCTTCTCTTCCAGTTCAACATTGTTTTAATTGAAAATCAAGAAACATATTTTCCATGAGAGCTAGACATTATTTTTATATTTACTGTATCTTTCATTATTTGTTTTAATATTACTAGATTTTCAATAACATTTTTGATGCCATTTTTTACCTTTTGTCTAAGCTTTATGACACCTGAAGCAGATTTCATTGTTGATCTATCTGTCTCTCCATTCCCTGGGGGCTCATTGCATATTCCTAATTTTCTCCTCTTGAGTAGACATCCACCCAGTGGCTTTGACACCATTTCCTTCCAGAAAAGGAAAAGTTTGTAAAGATGACTGAAAAACTACAGACTTTTATTTAATAGCAGAAAAAGAAAAAAGAAAAAAAAAAAAAAGGAACAACAACAACAACAAAAAACCCTCATCCCCACTAAAAAGCTGGAGGTCTTCAATACTACTGAATTCACTGACAATTTTACTTTCTTAAATCTTGTCCTTTTGAGATAATAATAAAAACAAGTTAGTAACCTATTTATTTAACATTTATATTACATTTAAATTGAATTAAATTAGGGTCACTAATCCAGAAATATTTCCTATGAACAGTTCTTCTCAGTAAGTTCTCTCTTATCTTTCTGGCTGCAAAATCATATAGCCTACTGTTGATTCAATAAGTAAGATGTCTGTCATTTGCCATAGCCAGAAATTCATAGCCCTACCAAATACTAGTAGTATTTTGTCTCTAAGCTGTAAAGAGAAACATGAAATATACCTCAATGAAATCATTGTGTTCAAAATCATCATTTGTTTTGACTAATATTAAATCTATACCCAAAATCTGGCCCTAAGTTTTTATAATATCAATATCATAAAAGACAGCATATGGCCTATCTCTGTTTTCAGGCTCAGTCTGCACCTTATTGGCATTTAGTAGCAAATGAAATGGTAGAATGAATGGTCATTAATATTTATTTTTTGGGTTAATCTAGCTCATCTATATTTAAATAGATGAGCTAGATAAAACACATTCTATTATTGTGGTCTGTTGTGTACCAGTTTTGGTTTCTGAGACACATAGAGAAAATTCTGAGAAAATATTCAACAATAATTGGTAGTAGACTGTCTCCAAAGAAAGAACATTAAATCTCCCATTTAAATTAATGATATTATTCACTATGTTTAAGCTCATAAAACATTTTTTTTCATTTGAAATTTACCAAGTAGAATACAAAATTGTACCTGAAACCCTAGTGTCTACTTAAAGAAATTTCTTAAGCCAACATTTTCCATGTGATAGAATTGCTTATCCAAGGCTTTCATATAAATCATTTAAACTATTAAAGCTATACTATAATTTCATCTAGTTCTCATTACTTTCATGATGATAAATTTGCACATATATATGTTTGTGTGTGGGTTATTATGCTTGATGTCATACCTTAAGGAAAAAAAAAAAAGACAAAATGTTCACTTTACTTGTCCAGTGTCAGGTCATATATGATAGTCTGAAATAGTCAGAAAGTAAGAGGAAGTCCAAGAAAGAAGCAATAGAAATGAGAAAGTATCTTCAGAGGGAAAAAAAAATAAAAAGAAAAAAAAAAGAAAAAAAAAAAGGAAAAAAAAGACCTAAAGGAAATACACAAACACACCAGAGTCCGGGAAAACAAAAATGAAGACCTGAGGACCTGTGGCAAAATGAACAGTTATCTGTTCATATGGACGGGAGAATAATGAAGACATACATATTTTTGGTAACTACTATTTAACCACCACTTCACCCTCTGCAAATCAGTATAAAACAGCCTGTTGCATAGTTTGTCTCCTCTGCCTTGTTTAGGAATTAATTTGCATTTTTATTCTTATTGTTTTTTATTGGATTGTCGATATTATAGATTTCTGCTCTGCATACACAAGCAGGTTCTACTAAGCCTATTTTCATTTAATTGTATGAACACTAAGAATTTGTAAGTTTAACTTTTTCTTAATTGAACTCCAAACAGCAAATCATCATTATTTAGACACCCTGCAGGAACAGAGATTAGAGATACAAAACCAAACCAATTCTCTCTCTCTCTCTCTCTCTTTTTTCTTTTCAGTTCCTGCTATGCAATATTTACAAAACTATATCAGAACACTCCGAGTATTTGTTAAAGCAGCAAGAGTATGTTAACAACTAATGTAAGAGTAAATACTTTATGCAGTTCCTTGTTCTCTTCCTCAAGGAAAAAAATGCTTTTCAGGAAGCACCAGAAACAACCAAATTATGTTGCTTAGATTACTAATGAGATCTGACCTTGAGTTCCCCCTTCCTTGAATTCACATAGACCATCAGCACTGTCATTTAGCTTGAAGATGGCGACAGACTTATAATTTGAACCACTCATCTCAAGTCTGCTCAGTCTCAAGGTACATTTAAAACTAACTGCTGCCAAAGCATAATGCTATATTTCTGAGGTTTGGCCCATCTGTGATTAGAAACAAATTCAGAATGCAAGTGGATTTCAAATTTATTTCTCCATTAATTTTGCTTAGAATGGTACAAAGGGACATATTTGACTTTTCAGCACCAGAGATGACAAATACGAATGATAATGAAAAACTTTCAGTGTAATATTGATGAAACAAGAAATAGGAATCATAATTTACATGGCTCAGGCTGTTGCAGATGACTCCTAGTTTCATTTAGAGTATCAGTGGCTCATTCATTAGACATGTCTGGCTGTGGACTGCTGTTTTATACATTAGAGTGCCGAGCATGACATGTCCTGGCCCACGGTTAGTTTATGGGGACTAAAAATAAAATAAATACTAATGAATTGATATAGCAATATTGATCACCAATATTCACACTGAATAATCGAGTCATACCCCAAAGCCTTCTGTGCACATACTAAAGAATAAAGCTGATTTGTTTTTAATTGTCTTTTGATGTCAGAGAGATATAGATCACATTTTCAAAGGTTCACTAGCAACTGTGATGCTTAAGAAAGAACTTACTCTTTTTTCATTTTATGTGTTTTTAGAAAACTCTTATTCTTAAATAGCTAACTCTATCTAGGTATCAGTAACTTCAGTTTTAAGGCAAACAAGATATATTATGAGTCATAATACAACATTGACAACATTATAATCAATCACATTCACTAAAGTGAAGGATTTGTTTTTTAAATAATACTTGTATATTTGTGTGTGTGAGTAACAAACAGGGAGAGGGAGAGGTGGAGACAGACAGACAGAAAAATGCCTGTAGTGAGAAGGCAGGAAACTCAGAAATAACTCTTGCGATTTTCCTGTGAATATTGTTGTGAAATGGTAGATTACCAAGTCTGCTTCCAAATCAGTCACAAAATTCCATTGAGATAAAAACCCATGAATATCAGTCTCCACTGGTGACAGGCATAGGTAAACTTCAGAGCAGATTTTCTTTCCACTTTTCTGACTCAAGAAAAATCCTGGTATGTAACTCAATGCTAATTTAAGAACATGAAGACCATGCATGTCCTAGTGGATAAGCTTTTCATTGGAAGATATGTTGCTATTATCCTTTAAGAATTGAGCTGATTGTAGGGAGTTAGCACAGTTTTCTCCTACTTTTATTTCCCCTGAATCACATCTCCTGCATTCTACAGCTGAGAAGTTTAATCTGTTTAGTTGCTGCTGTATTCAGTGCTAGGAACTGTAACCTCAGTTTTTATTATGGCCTCCTTTGCTTTATTACTTCAGCTGACTTGTATTCTGCATTTCTGAATTATATTCTGCATTATATTCTGCATTTGCATTTTCCTCCATTCTAATATTTTGTCAGCTTCAGTTCCTCTTACCATTTGATTACTTAAAACCTTACTTAAGCTAAGCACTTTACATTTCTATTCCCATTATCTGTTTTGACTGCAGGCCTGTGACTAGGGTTATTATCAAAAACGTATCATCTTAAGGCGTGCTGGGCTATGCAGGGGAACAAGCAATTTCTAGCTAGGGAGATCAGTCATTAAGTGACACCCTGTTCAACTGATTTTACTTGTACTTAAGAGGAAATAATTAAACCAGTAAGCCATTTCTCATCTATTCATTCTCCATATATGTATTGAGATTAGCAAAAAAATATATCTTGTTTTCAGGCTTCATGGAGGATGTATTTTGTTTAAATAAAACTTCTGAAGTTTGGGGCATTTGTCATTTTTTTTTTCCATGGACAGCTACAGAAATATGGATGCATTAATAAGATTTATTTTTAATTTCACCTATCAACTAAACAAAAACATTGAGCAACTCATTTAGAACTAAATCAAAAGTTATTTTTAAATTTTGATGTATTTGAAAAATAAGAAAAACTTCAAAATATGTATTATTTCCATGGTATGCTGAGCGTCATTTTTCATTCACATCAGATTCACTTGGTAAGGAGGTGATTTTGTTTGTCTAATAAATCTCTGGAATGTTAATTACATTTAAAAATATTTTTGCATAGTGTTTTCATAATGAAGAAATGATCATTCACCAAGGAGCTACTTACATATGCATTTTCAAGTATTTTCTCATAAATTATACTATAAATTCTGATTAAAACATTTATAAATCCATCTACTAATGGCAAGGACCCTGCAGTCCTTGACATTACACACACTTGCAGAATTATCCTCAGAAAAAATCAGTGCAGAATTATACACAAGAAACAAAGTTTCAGTGAAAAAGTTGTTAAGTTAGAAAAAGAAGAAAACTGAGGTTTGAATATCCAGAAATCTGACAGGGTTTAATCCAATAACAAGTAGGTTGACAGTGCCTATCTAAATCAACCTGATCAAAAAGTTGATCCAGTGTCTTCATTTTCTAAGAAAATGCTTTCAGTGTTATCTGCTCTGGTATTGTCACCCTCTCATGGCTGTTTTCTAGGGTAAAAAGAATAAATGAGACTGTAAATAAATGCCCAAAGGTACATGAGACAATTTGTACTTTCCCAGAAGTTTCTTAAATTCTCATTTTATAGAAATGAAAAATTTCACTGAAAATTTAATGGCATATTTTTTTCAGTATTTGCAAAGGTCTTATAAGACACTACATCGTTGTGAATGAGGCAATCTTTTACACAATATATTGCTCTTCCTGATGGATTTTGAGATGACCACAAAGTTATGGTAACTCTGGAAGTATTCTATTTTAAACATAGCTTTGTTTCGCTAGAAACAAACTCCTCTGTTTAATTAAACAAAAAATTAAGTGCTTTAGCTTATACAGATACAAATATCCTCCAGACTTATAATTTTATACATCTAGAGGTCAGATACTCTTCAAAGTCATCATAGCACCTCATGCGATTCTAAATTTAGGCTAGCTCTTCCCAATCTGTGTTCCTTAGTGCTTTGATTTGCAATCATGATGTTTGACTGTTTTACCATTTTGATTAGAAAAATATATATATTTTTATTTTCACTACCATTACAAATCACATGGAAATGCAAGTCAGCAACAGAATGAACCTCCTCCTATCTTCCTTCTTTTCTACACATTATTTCAAGTTCTTGCACCCTTGGTTCCAAGTTAAAAACACCGATAGCAGAATTGGAATGATTACTGGTATGGTCAAATGTGAAATAAATTTGGGTTCCTATCAAAGATTATCTTACTGTAGGAAAAACACATTTTTTTCCCCCCCAAATTCATATATATATATATTTGCCTATAACTTAAATTACAGATTGCACCTGAAATTTTTCATGCAGATGAAACTACATTTTTATGCATTACATAATTATTTTATTGGTAATAATATGGCTTATTAATAGTTATATGTTCTTAAGCCCAGTAAGATTTAAAGAAATATGGAGAGGCCAACAAAACAAGTAATAATTTTTTTTTGATAAAATGGATAGATCTGGATTTTCAAGCTACTGGGTTAAGAAATATCAAGAGCTGACACTGTCATACTCCTTTGTAAGGATGATATTTTAATATAGTTCTTTTGGTCTAATGATTTCCTTGCTAAATTAGCACCCACATATTTGCACACTGGTTGCTTTCTAAAATTTGGAAACACTTGCCTAAATAAGCCTAGATCCTTTATTGTAATTGAAGGGAATGAATTGCAAGAATCATGTGTTTTTGCAGGACTCTGACAGTGCAAAAAACAGTAGCCATATTGCCTGCTTAAATTTAGCTGTTTCATTCCACGTTATAAGAGTTTAGCCTGCTGTCCCTGCTTCTGCTAAAAAGTTTTGAATGTCTTCATCTATATCTAATCTCTAAATTCTTCCTAATCCATATTCACAATCACTGTTTAAATAACTGAGCTAAATCTTTCTCTTTAAACGACTCAGTGTTTTAAGGCATTTTAAAACTCCTTGAAGTGTTTTAGAGCTCCTTGATTTTGACAGGTTTTGGTTACTGGACTTCTTAAATCCCATATAAGCACTGCTTTCATGGATTAATGACTTTAGGAATACTTTATTTATACTTCAGTTTTGGAATCTGTTATGCCATATTTCCATAAACACAATCATAAACCACAAAAAAAAAATCCAAAAGCTCATACAGGCACTCCTACTTTCAATTTATAATAATGTCAATATTTATAACAAGCATAACAACTCTGTCAAGTATATACAATCATAGCCCCCCATTCTTCCTTCAGGCACAAATTTATCCCTGATGGTTTTCAAAGTGATAAATTTTGTTCCTAAACATTACACATGTGGAAAAGCAGATTCCATGAATGTAATAGACTAGCACATTGATATTATGGTTCACAGAAGAAAATGTTATACTAAACTTAATATGCAGCAGGAAGATTGGCACTATTCTCAGGTTTGTTCCTTTCTATCCATTTACAACAATATTGGAAGTTTTACTGAAATAGTAGCTTACTAATTATCTTGTGTTTATAGGGTCATTTGGTAATACAAAGATATGAGTAACTGAATTCAACTTATGTTCCAGGAAGCCATTACCAATAACTTATTGCATTCACCTGGTATTTCTACCCTCCCTCCCCCCCTCACTCCCCCAAACACCTCAAAACCTGGGATCCATGCTGGATTAACCTCATATCCTCTGCGAATACAGCTTTTCCAAACTCAAAACTGATCATCGCAATGAAAGTATTGTAAAAGCAATGGAGCTGGCCTTTTTCAAAAACAAGAAAAATGAGCCTCCAGCTCAGGAACTGGATCACACTGTCTGAAATATTTTGTAACATCTTGTTATCTAATATCTAAAATGAAAAGTTTGCTCTGTCTATTTTTTATGTGTATTTGTTTAAGACACACTGTGCTATAAAAGAAATGTAACAGAATAATTTATTTGAGCTGCTGTGACACAGTTTAATGTACTTTTGGGTTGATAGTGTTTTAATTCTATTGAATAGAATTTTTTAAGTATACTTACTATTGAATGATCCTTATATTACTTTATATAATTAACTATGTATTGATCTGTACAATTCAGCAGAAAATTATTTTATCTTATGATATTTTAAAAGTCAAATAGATATATTTCAGGAAGTCAGTTTTAAAGTTTTCAATATGTTCTGGCTCATTAACACTTTCAGCCTTGTAGACGCAAGGCATGGTAGTCCTTGACCACAAAAAACTTCCAGCATGTCATTTACCGGAGGTTGCTATGTCCTCTCAAATGTAAAATATGTAAAATACTCAACATGCATCTTACTAGCACTCTTGTACTTTTCAGTTCTTTCCCTGGAACACTGAAAAACTACTTCATCTTATCACTGCTTGCTTATTTGTTTGTTATCAGCTACATACCCAAGAAGGAACAGAATCACATTGCAGTTGGTGCTGTAGGTGAATCTAATCCAAAGAATGTACTGAGTAACTTCAGCTGAATAACATCATCAAATGACAATACAATACTTGTAATGATTAATTACGTATGATTCTTATTATGAGTATCTAGTGAATGATTTTTAAACTGCTTTCCAAACAGGTTACATTAGTATAGCAGATTTTAATAGGTTTAATTCCAAAATACATGTTTATGAATTAACAGGAGATACTCTTTAGACCTTTGATGTTATATTTTTAAGTATAATGGATTGTTAATTGAATCACACTTGTGTTGGCTTTGGCTCACTGCAGTCTTTCCAGTGAATCACTTTTGCAAGTTACCTATAGGCTAATAGAAAAGCCTTTAAAAAAATAAACACTTACAGCAGGGCAGGACAATAGTGAGAAACCACTAGATTTTGGCTGGAACTTGCCACAGTGAAGAAGTAACTTGTAACAAAGCTTTCAGTCCTTTAGTGATGTGGAGTCTCATTATAGGAGAAGTATACAAACCAAGTCACTCCTGCCATGAACAGCTCACAGTTAATTCTAAAATTAATTCTAAATTCTAAATTAGAATTAAAACTAATTCTAAAAGGTAGTAATGTAAAGCACAGAAATAAAAATACAAATGAGTATGAATTTGCTATTATTCTTAGTCCTTTCCCTCCCCCTATTCAGTTGGATTTTCTATTGTTTTAAGAAAGTTTATTGTTGTTCTTAATATTGAAGCATCAATATTAAAGTAAAGTAACTACAATTATATCCTCAAATTATTATACTTATTGGTCCATTAATTTTTGTGTTCAAGGACTTTTGTTTGATTTTTAAGTGAACTAATTGGAGAAAATCCCAGGAAAGGAATAATAAGAAGTAACCTGCAAGCATAAAATATGAAAAATGTTTGAAGGAAGTGGATTTGGTTAATCTAGGAAGGAGAGGTGTAGTACAAAACTTTATGTACACTAAACATACCTGAGAAGAAGGAGAAAAAGAAAATCTGTTTTATCCTGTCAACAGAGGATGTGATGAGATACAAAGGTCTCTAGATGGACAGGGAGGAGAGCTGGGATTGCAAAGTACTGAAACAGATTGTCTGTTTCAGACTGACTGATTTCATTCAGTCTACGAATTCATCACCCCCCACTAGCTTGTTTGGATTTTTTTTTCAAGTAAAACTAAGAAATGAAAGGACAAATCTTTTTGGTATTAAATGAAAAAAAAATAATACTAAAAATGACACTGTTATAGTATGTTCTGACAGTGGAACATGATGCCAGTGTGTGTGTGTACGTGTTATTCCACTTGGGAATGTAGGACAGCAGCTTCTCAAATTGCCATTGTGACTCTAGAACTCTGCAGTCTCCAAGTTCTTACTGTCTTCCATTACTAAAACACAAAGACAATTGTCTATTTTTGGTCTCTTGAGTTCTTTCAAGGTAACAAGTTTTGCATTTTCTTGAGATGTAAATATAAATCATGCTTGGCTGTTATACAATTAAGTAGGTACATAATAATTAGACATTACAGGTCACTTACTTGTGAAAGAGCCACAGGCAATAGTCTGAAAAATCACAATTCTTTTGGTCTGTAAATAAAAACAGAAAGGTAAGAAAAATTAGTAGAAGTAGAAGAAAAATTATGAAGTTGAAGAAAAATTATGAAGGAAGTAGAACTAGAAATCACTGGATGTCTCAAACATCTTTCTACAAGAGTAAGTGAATTGAAAGAATTTTCCTCATACACAATGACACTCCCAACAAAATTATTCAGAAATGATAGAGTCCACTTTCATGTAAAGATGCAACGGTTAGAGGTCTTAAGAAATATGTGGGTATTGTATTGATGGACATCCTTACATTAGGCCTATACATCACCCTAGGCTTTCTCTCCCTGACATTACATGGTCTTTTCTTTCAAAGGATTTTTGTGTTATGAACCCAACTGCTGCTATACTTTAAGGCAGTAGGAAATAAAGCGTAGGAATAGGAGTAAAGATATAGCCAATTAAGGCATACGAAAAGCAAAGGAAACAAAATGGGCCATCTCAGGTCTAATCTAGTAGAGAAGAAAGGTAAGTATATACAGTTTTCTACATCACATACTTACACCACTGAGACAGCTTGTCTGCCAACAACAGAAAACACATTAAACACCCCCTAATATAGTAGTCTGTTTCTCAAATAGGAAAGAGAGAGAGAGAGAGAGAGAGAAAGAAGTGTATGTACTTTAGAACTGTAATGTAAGTCAACGTAAGAACACTAAATAAAATGGTTATTCCCCCCCTCCATCTTCACCATACACACACACTTTGGTTCCAGACATGTACCTCGCTTACTGGATCAGGCCTCCTGACTGAACAAAGGCCAAGTCAACTCTTTTAAGAAAAAATGTTAGGAACATGATTTTATTAGTGACTATTCTCTCTCTCTCTCTCTCTCTCTATTTCTCTCTCTCTCTTTCACACACACACACAAAAGTTAAGGCTCACAAGCAATTTCAGCCAACTGATGACTGCCAGGCAATAAACAGCACCTTGTTCTAACATAGGGCATCCTTAAGCACTTTCCAGCAAGATGGGTAAAACCTTATTTGTTCAAGGTCACTGAAGTGATGGAATTTGTCATTCTCGACCTGCCATCAGCATAGGTCAAGTTAGTATATAACAGGTTGGTACTTAGTTCTGGGCTTCTTGTAACCCATTGTTATTCTGAACTGAAAAAGAAGCCAATAACTCTTTTTCCTGTGTTATCTGGAAAAAAAGTGAGTTCAGTAAGAAAAAAAATCACCTTAAAAACACTTTTTTTGAATTTTGAAAATTTGCTTCAATGTGACAATTCTAACCGCATTTTCCCATTTATTTTAAATTTTCTTGAGGCTGTGTTAAAACAAATTAAAAAAAAAAAAAAGGAAAAAAAATGATTGAAAAAGAACAGCTACAAGGTTGAGATTGCATCCCACAAACCAAACAAAGATATTAAATGAAAGATATTTTAGGTATATTTAGTATTTAATAGCAGTAATAACCCCCCCACCCCCCCCTTTTTTTTAATGTCTCAGACTTTAAAGCAGACAAAAGTTATTGTTAAACAGTTTTATAGTTAAAGTACCAGCCGTTTCAGAGACAAGCCTCAGAGGAGGTGATACCCCGACATTTTTGAAGTTTGGCCTACTGTGCCAAATAATAATATAATTTCAATTATGCAACCATATAATGTCAGTTATATATTATACAAGATTTTGATTTAGGATATTTTTCTCAATGCATAGATGTACTTTCATAGAATGACATGATTGCAATTGTGTGTGTCCAGCAGAAGGAAGAGTTAAGTCCTCTAGGAATTGGAAATTCATGGCTCCATTAGTCAGTGTTAGCTTTTCAGCTTCTATATGTTTATTACATTCATTCCTGATCAAAATGATTTATTACCCAATCTTCATATTTTATTATTTTGCCTTACACATCTTTCACTCAAGTGGCTGACTATAACTCCCTGCAGTTGTTCCAATAATAAAAGAAGTCTGTTAATATGATTTCCTCCATAGATCATTTAATATTCATCATACCTGGATAACATAAATGATTTATGTTAGGTAACTGAGGTAACTGGAAGAAAGAATCCTATAGCTCTGTTCAGAAAACTGAAAAACAGTGCCTTATTACATCTTTATTATGTCAACTAACCCATTTTGACTTCAGATCATCTGGTAGAAAATGAGCTTTTGGCCAAAATAAAGAGCTAGAATTCAATATCATATACATAAGTCATAATAGCAGCTGGTCATGACATGATATCTTTATATAGGTCTGATTTCATAACAGTAACAATATCCATTGTATCAACTGAGGCCAGGATTTCACCTTTGACCTTACAAAACCAACCTCTTAACATGTATTTGAAATATTAGGCCTGATGCAATGCTGGATCTGTTATATTTATAAAAAAGCCTTCTAAATAACTTTGAAAGGTTATTTTATGAACTTGTCTTATAAGAAAGAAAATATTTACTGATAGGCAAGTTTTAGATTTACTGTTCCTAATTATATTTAGTGAAATATAGCAGGATTATAAAATGTACAGAAATAAAAAGGACAACAATGGAAATAATCTGGAAAACATGATGTAAATCTAAAATTGGAAGGCTGAATTTTGAAGCAAGTTCAGAAACATTTCTGAAAAAATAACGTATCTTGGTGGACATAAATTTTCATATTACTGTAAAATACTTGTGAAGTGGTGACTTCTTTCTTGATGACTTTCTAATACTTGAACAAATATTAGTGGTGGTTTTATTATCATATACATAAAAATGAAGATAAAACAAAGCACATGGCCCAAGAATTCTTGGGTATAAGTCTTGCTTTAGAGGTCACAGATGTCTGTTTCTGAAAATCAACAGTTTCAAAGGTTCTCATCTTTTCACAGAAGGTATCCCAGATTAGTGCATGAAATGCACCTTTCATTTTATATGTAAAATATTTTTTTGGTTTATGATTTGTCTTTTGTGGGAACCATTTTAATAAGCTATATTTCAAAACATACCTGTGATTATAATTTTAAACATATGTAGCATATATCAGAGAAAGCAAATCTAAGTTTTTTCTTAAATAATATATCAAAACCTCTGTAACAACAACACAGTAAAGAAATGACATTTGCTTCTTCAAATTCTTACATCTCATATATGTGTCTATCCTTTGACTGAATGTGTCAATGAGACAATAATATGTAATTATGAATGTGAAAAGAATATGGAACAATAATGTTCCTATTTTACACAGCCATAATTGAGACACAATTGCCAAGGTTTACAAAGTTAGAGAAGCTGTGTGTATAAATTCAGGTTACATATTTGCCAAACAAATTTCTAATCAAAAACCTTTTGAGAAAACTGTTTCCATCTGGACTACTTACAATGATACTTCATTATCTTGGCAATTTTGCCTCTTGCCATAAGATGGGCTGATAAGGACAATTGGAAAGACAAAAGTATAAACTGAAATGGTAAATGTCAAAATGATTAGGTAACAGACTATTGTTTACTAGCTTTAAAATCCTGATACAGAAAAATTGAGTAAAGGAGAGCAAGCATGTAGAAGAGCCAAGAAAAGAACTTAGGTTTTATGAATCCCTGTACAATAGATAACTACAAACCAATGCAGATTACTAATATGGTTCATGATTTGAAAAGGCCCTCAATGTTTTACATGCTTATTACTTGTTCTCAAAGATGCATATGACCAAAGAGACAGATTGATACTATGAGTCAACAGTAGATATCAGGATACCTTGACGACCACTGCATGCGAACTAAATTAGCACACTGAAGAACTAATGGTCCGGTCTTGTTCAACATCTTCATCGATGACCTTGATGAGGGAATAGTGTCTGCCCTCAGCAAGTACGCCGATGACACAAAGCTGGGAGGAGTGGCTGACATGCCAGAAGACTGTGCTGCCATTCAGCGAGACCTGGACTGGCTGGAGAGATGGGCAGGAAGAAACCAAATGAGGTTTAATAAGAGCAAGTCCCAGTCCTGCACCTGGGAAGGAACAACCGGACATATCAGTACAGGCTGGGGGACAACCTGCTGGAGAGGAGCTCTGAGGAGAAGGACCTGAGCCAGCGCTGTGCCCTGGTGGCCAAGACATCGTCTGTAATACAGACATCGTTAACCATGAGTAATTAAGGCAGCAACAACAGCAGGACTTGCATTCTGTCACTTCCAACTTGTAAGGACACTGTATTCTTTAGTTTCTTTGCTCAACTGGCTTAAGATTCAGTTGGACGAATGTATTTTGTCATTTATTATTTTGAAGGATACACCTGAAATAAAAACAGCAATCTCTTCAAAGACTCATTTTTCACCTTCTTAGTATGAAAAAGCAGTAATTTATGGACATCATAGTATTGGCTTTATGCACCTTATGTTGGCTTTTTTATATTGTAGACATTACCACAATAGTTGTTCTTTTGAAAATTCACACTGTTAATTTGAAATATTAAAGACTCCAAAAACTAAACAAGGGATTTTTTTTTTCTCTCAAGAGCTATTAACAACATCAAGATTTCTTAGAAAAAGTAGAGTCAAGGTCAAGAACTGAACATGTTTTTATTCTGTGCATTCATATTTGCAAAAACCTGCTACAAAAATCAAAGATGATAAATAATATGTAATTTAATAAATATCTGTGACAAAATTGAAAATTTTATTTAGTTACCTGGAAAGCCAGAAAAAGCTATATTTATATACAGACACTTTATGTACAGACAAAAAAGATTTTTTATTAGACAATTAGAAGAATGAATGTCTTTGATATAATTTAAATCATATTTGATAACAGCATCCTCATAAAATGTGTAACCCAATCAGTAACAATCTAGGTTCTACCACAGTTAAAGGAAAGGGGGGGAAAAATCTTGCTTAAGAATCCTAAGGCAAAAATATTACTTTTGCAGTAAAGATGATTCCCTTGATTTCTAGAACAAATTTGCATTTATAAACAATTATTTGTTGTGGTTCCCATTCGGGTACATCATCAAAACTTACGTCCCAGTGTTCCATTGCCAACAAGTACTTTTTTCTAAGTGAAAATTTTCAGTAGAATGTAGAATTATATTAGAACTACTTTAAATTATAAAATCTTTTACTCAGATTTCAAAATAGCATTTTTGTTTCTTTGAAGGCCATATTTTTGCTGTGTTTTACTTGACTGTCAGAAAACAACTGATATCTAATTTCAAAAAAGTGATTTTTTTTTCCCCCGAGGAAAAAAAATACCCCTTTTAAATATCCCTCACAAAATTTAAGGACTATAAACCTTATGCCTTATGGTCTGTTTTAAACTGTGTAAGGCTATATCCCTTATCAGACATTGTCGCTTTTAATTCCATTAGCATAGCATCGGTAACTTAATGTACTTTAACAGAAAGAATTTGAAGAGTTGAGGTAAAAAAAAAAATAATAAAAAAATTAAAAAACCATATAGCCTGGCCTGAGATAATATGGCTCCCAAGATCACACTTTACTGTATTGCTTACTTCAGAATTCATTTGTTGACCCTGCTGAATCAAAAGACTCTTTCAGTTAATACATATTTGTTTAAAGGGTAATGGTTCAAACCAGTAGCCCCCATTCAGCAGCTGAGGTTATAGAAATGGCTGTATGGATTCATTGATTTCTATATGGAGCTGGAAGGACAGAAAAGTTCATCTGTAAATAATCACTCACTCATATCACTGGGTCCTGAGTATGTTTAATTGTTTACCAAAAAAAAACACAAAAAACCTTAAGTAAACTCAAGTTAACATAGTTCAGAAAAGGATGGAGATTTTTGGTTTTGGAAAAAATGTCAGGCTCTTCCTTCTTCTGACTAGTAGAACCTCAATTAGTTGCTGCAGACTCGTTAAATTTACTCTTCAGAATTTGGGGTGCATTGGACATAATAAGTTGTCATAGTTGATAATTCTGAGGACAGTGGCTGAATTAACAGAAGGTAGAATAACAGTGGAATAGAATAACGATAAAAATAGGTAGATGTCCTTATGGAGAGATGCAAATCAAGTTGTTAACATAAACCTACATGTTGTCTGTGATATTGGGATAGGCAAGCCAATAGTAAATTCTAAGAGAGATTCTTGGAAACATGATACAAAATGGGGTGATAAAGTAAGAGTAATTTTAGTTATAATCCTTGATTCTAACAGTAGTATACTCTTTCACAGAGGTTAACACCTAGAAAAACTACCATATTCTGGTTTTAGTAGGTCTGTTAGGAATCGGGAGTATTAATATGTAACCTAGTGAGTAATAAACACACTGAAATAACTGCTCTTGTTTACCTGATTTTTTCCACTTCAGTGTACAAGCTTGGCTCAGTTAACAAAAAGGCCCTGCTTTTATCCTTAAAGTTATGAACTAAGCACCTGAAAGAGATTTTTTTTGAGAGGAAATCCATAATTTGTTAAGAACTTTAAAAAATGTAACTCTACTATTGTAGATGATTCTCAAGAGAGGCTATTCATGTTCAAGTATGCTCTTAATATCCTCATAATCAACAAAGATGAGAAGGGAAAAATACATTCTAATATTCAATAGGATAATGAAGCCAAAATGACTGAATTTCCTGGTTTTCAAGACAACGTAACAAGAGGTGTTGGCCATTTGTTTATTTTTATTTTTCTGAAATAATTGTATGCCTGAACAGTTACTGGACCCCATTACACTAAGGACTGTATGAGTAATATTGCATTTACCAGGTCAAATTGGTACAGCAAGGTGAAAAATATGATGTTTTGTGTGAACTGTATTAGCAGTATCTGATGAACTTTACCTCCTTGAGCAATTGCAGTTATCATTGATGTAGTAAGACCTGTACAATAAATTGGAAGTAACTCTTATTTTGTAACTATTGGTAAATTACGTGACATTTCTGCCAAAAAAAAGCCTCACAAGCTGCCATACCAGCTGGAAATACTTCTGTTTAATATAAGAAGTGCAACTCTGAAGAGCTTTTATAGATATGACTAATTCAGTTTAGCTTAATTGTAAATTAATGTATTGGGACAGCCAATAGTAAAGCTATCAAATAAATGAAACAGTGGTGGAATTGTCAAGATTTCTCCCTTAGCATGTATTTAAGAAGATAATTACAGCTACATGGGTCTCCAGTCGGTGGCAGAGACTGTCATACATTACATTCAAACATGCATGAGATTTTTTGGGGGAAAGGACTTGAGCAAAATAATCTGTTTTACCCACTGAACAGTGCTATGTGCATGCAAATGAAATTTAGTTAACAAGACAAAGGGGATAACACTGCAATTAAACAAAGAATGCACCCTATCAGGCAAAAGCCTGTCCAAACAGATGGGCTTTCCAATACACTTGAAGGTCAACAGAATCTGAATTTGCCTACGCATTTGTCAGTAATTGCAAGAGACTATAGTCCTTTTCTATTGCAGCTACTGAATCTAACCTGTACATTTCTTGGCAATTAAAAGGTAGGGCACATAAAGTAACTACCAAAGCAAACTGAAAAAGAAAGTATGTCCTGTTTTGTTAAAGAGAAAATAAATTGTGCTAGCCCTAACTGGGATAAGGTTGATAGGCAGTTTTAGTTTCACTGGGAGCTATTTGAATTTTGTCCGTAATCACAAAAAAACAAACAAACCAACCAAAAAAACCAACCAACCAACCAAAACAAAAAAACAACCCCTTCCCCCCCCAGCATTTAGAAATTACAGGGAGAAAATTTTCTAAGATTCTTCTGCGGGACTGACTTAGAAAAGATGGAACCTTTGAAGTAAGGAAATGTAAAACCAGAAAACCAGAGGCAGTCTGGGTTGATCATCAAAGTTGTTTTTTTTTTTTTTTTTTTTTGTATTTGGAAATTCTTTTTTTGTTTTGTTAAATGCATCTCAAGGGTAGTTCTTAAGTGAAATTTAAATGGATATACAAAATGGACTTCCACATGGAATATTGATGTTTTAGCATGACTTACTGGATGCTCCATCTGTACAGTCAAAGCAGGAGATTCTTATTTGAGAATATTTACAAATATATGGATAGAAGATGGAATGTGAAATTCTGAATCTTAGCCTTTGGAAAACTGAATGGGCAGACTGAATAGGACCTTTTATTGTGATAGGTGTGGACGATGTCCAGGCACTGAATATTTACCACCTAATATCACTGCCTTAATATTATATTTTCAATAATCAAAGCAAAATGACATTTTTTTTTTGCATTGATAGAAATCTCACATAACACTATTAAAATCAATGACAAATTCCACTGTAAGATTTTAAAAATAAAATCAGAATTTAAAAATTTTTCACAGTCAAGTTTTCCAGGACTAAGAATTTAAAGAATAGCAGAGTGTGATCCAAATTAAAGTGGTTTATATATCCTCATTTCTCATGTACCCTTTTCTAAAATCTGTCTTCACTCAGTTTCTTTCTTCTATTTACTTTTCTTTATTACTCTCCTTTAGCTTTAGAAGACTACATTTGAATAAAAAGCACCTATAGAACACAATACGTAAGTAACTCGAGTCTGTTGCTCTCAGTGAGGCTTTATTATGTTTCTTATTCTGTTCTGCTCTATTCATCTATCTTTATATTCAGCCCATCACTCCATCCTTTCCTTTTTCTCACTTATTTTTAGTCTTTTTCCTTTGCTTTGGAAGAAAAAAAAAAAAGTGAAAAAAGCAAAAAAGATCCTTGAACCACTAAAAACAGACCATCCATTCTGATAAATTACCAACACTGAAGACTTAGTTGGAAGAAAATTCTAATCAACTGGGAACACTTTCTCAGGGAAATCTCTTACCCTAATATTCTTCCCCATCCTTACATTGTTGTCTGAATAACATAAAAACAATTTATTTCTATTTCTTGTGTGTCTGAAAGGCACAGCATCCTACATTGTGTTTCTCTTTCTGCCACAGAAAATCTTTGGATCTACCAAACTTAATTTGGATTTGTTTAAGGATAAACCCACACAACCAGCCAGCCAGCCACAACTCCCCACCCCCACCCCCCACCCCACATACCAGAAGGAAAATAAGAAGGTAAAATTTAAACACTGGTGGCAATATGGCTCACCCAATCTTCTCAGATGTATACAGTATATAGTACAAAACATTTTCATTACTAAACACTATTTCTTCATTTCTTGCCTAAATCTTAAAACTACAGTTTGAACAATGAATGATTATCACCAGCTTGCTTTGTAGCACCTTCTTCTGAGGTTCACTTCACTGCTGTAACCCACAGTAGTATCTCTACACTCTATATCTTTGTAAAGAAACTCTAAGAGGGATTTGTGTTTTAAAATAATGAAATATGCATCTCAGCACGACCATTATCACAAATCAGAATAAGGACTGATACTCTATAAAAGAATCCTTCCCCTTAGCTCAGCACAAAAACACAGTTCAACACAGGTTTTCAGTAGAATAAAAAGCCAGCTTTTTCATTTTAACGAAAGGAAGCAATTGTACAGAAAACACTTTTGTGCAGCAGTAATCAGATGTACTGTATATGCTTCAGATTATTTGCATAAAAAGATGGGAAAATCTTTCCTCTGACAGAGGAAAGTCACAGCTCACAAACATTATTCATGTTTTTTAAAAGAATTAGTAAATATCAAAAAATGAGAAATCGTCTGGATAATAGTAGACTTTGTGGACTTAGAATATGTGGACTTCTATATGTAGAATATGTGGACTTCTAAACACTCTAAGTTCTTAGCAAAGACACAAAAAGTCTTTGCGTTCATTTGCAAGAAAATGATTTTATCTTGAGAGAAAAGGGAAGACATTTTTGCCAAAGGAAACAGAGGTAGAAACAAATTATACGATCACATAAGTTCATAACAATAGGATTTCGGTCTCAGACAATTACATCCAGCACCTGTGTTGCAGATATAGGTACCTATATGATTTGAAAAAATTTCTGAATACTAAAATTCCTGTGCTAAATGTTTCATAATAACCAAAAGTAAAACTTGCTATAAAGGGCTGCAGAAAAATCTCATAACATAACATGGCTTGGCAATAAAATTGCAGATGAGATGCAGTATGAATGCAAATTAATACACGTAAGGGGAAAAATCCCTAATTATATGTACATAGGCATGGGTTTTAAAATACTATAAGCAAGAATAAAAGTCTATGGAATAGAAGTTATTTCCTCCACAACAGTCAAGAAAATTTTTAGAACATTAGAGACATGGTTGAAAGAACTGAGAGCAGAACAGAAGGCATTTTTAAGTGATTGTTCAAATCCATCTTGTAAATAATAGTCACCCAAACTCAAAAAATGATGTAGAAAGAAAGTGTAAAGACCAGGGTGATAAGAAGGTATAGAAGACGCACTAGAAGACTGTATGGCTGAATAATAACATGAGTTGGAAACTACGCTGGTTGAGGAAAAAGAAAAAAAAAAAAGGTTAAAAATAATAGTAGTAAATTGAATCAGTTCTGTTACCAGAATCGCCATATGGGCGCAGAAGCACTTGTGCCAAAACAAGTGCTAAGGCAACACGGGGACAGGGATTAAATAACTGGGGGATACAGTGATTACACCTTTCAGGGACAATCCTGTCTTAAAACATTTTTAAAATAACAGATTAACTAGACCACAACACTTCACCTCAGAAAGAAAAAAAGCAATTGAGAAGGGATATGAAAACAACAGAACACAAATATCATAACTGAGCTCCTACATACAATATTTCCAAAATCACAACTGAAGGGAATGAATTTTTGCTTCACCTCATTTTCAAAATCTCTTGGGTACCAATTTACTATTATCTGACAATCCCTTTTGTACAACATGGTTCATTCTTCAGGCATTATGTTTATGTTAATTGAAATGTCTTAGGCAACTGAACAATTTATCAAATACAAAAAAATGTTAATATATCATTTTTTCAGTCCCACAACTACTCCAAAGGATGTATTTTTCTTTTTAATTTGATGAAGCCTCTGACCAATAAAAAATGATTTCATGTTTTTCTATAAAATTTACCATTTTCAGTAAATGTTTGCATCTTTTGATCTACATCTTGCACTTCTACTAACTTCATCACTTGCAAGATCAGAGACAGTGAAAACAGAAAAGACAATTGATAAATGAAAGAAGTATCAATCATGAATAGATAATCTGAAATTTGTAATACGTACTCTTTGTAAAATTCTTTCATGTTCAAATATTGACTACTTTTTTTATCCCTGCTTTGCAGTTAGATAACTTGCAAGTAAAGCTCCATCTGCAACACATTCACTAGAATACGTAACTAAAGTCTGAACTTTTTTGCAATGACTATTCAAAATTTGGAAACTACTGTTTTTCCTTTATTTCACTTCTCAGAGTGGTTTGTTTAGTTACAGATGGTATTAGGACAAAAATAAAGCAGCAGTTTTTAATATCATCCACATCCTAAAATGTAGCAAAAACAAAATTTCATTTTTCCCAGTATCATTATTTCCCCAAAAGCTCAAAAGGGAATCATATGTTCATAACAGAAATATAAGTTAGAAAGCAATCCATGATGAACAATGATTATAAAACACTGATCCTCACAGAAACTGAAAATTAGATAGTTCTGAATTTAGATCTGTCCTGAAACAAGTTTTCCCTGTAAGTTACAGGGACGCTCTGCTTCTTGAGGGAAAATAAACTCATCTCCTATTTAGAAGATAGTATGTAAACTTGTGGCTCTCAGAGAATATAAAATAACCAACACCTAATCATCTTCAGTTGTTTATTTTTTTTTTCTTTTCTTTTCTTTTCTTTTTTTTTTTAATTTTTCTCACTTCATTAAAAAAGTGCTTCAAGTAATGTTAATAACTAAACTTCTTCAGTTTATGAGAAATTATGTAACAACTCTGGGAAACCCATATGGCGAAAAAGTTTCAGAGTTGAAGTATAGTTAAATTTGAATCACCAGAGATATCTTTAAATAAAAATAGTGGGAGAAAGACTATTAAGCATTCCAAAGGGCTATTCTTGCTTTTCGTGCTGGAAAACAACTCTTTTTTTTTAAACTAAACAAGGCCTAACACAAAGCCAGCTGAATTAGGCTACCATCCTGATGAAGAAAGGCTCCAGGCAGCTGATCTTGATGTACCTGTGTGCTGCTAATTTAATCTATGCAGAAAATGAAGCTGATGCACCCAGCATCTATACAGTTGTAGTAGTTCCATTATACATTGAAGTTATATTAGAAGGAAGGATTAGAAGGAAGGATTTTTCATGCAGTTGTATACGTTGTATATGGCTGTGTACAAATATTTTTTAATGCTTTTTCCAGATTCGCCTGACAAATCTTTGAAATCTTTGAAAACTGCCATGATTTAGGAATCCAGAGGTTCATACAGAAGAATGCTGGGATCAGCATTGAGAAGATCTAATAGTGGAATGGAATGTGCAAAGCTATGACAAAAGAATGACTCGAGAATAGGAACAGAATTGTTTATTTGGGATTTAGAAGAATTAAAACCAGTATATCTTGGTGGTTCACTGCTTTACCTTCCACCGAGTTAGAATCTGAATTCTAGATCTAGAATCTAGAATTCTGTTAGAATTCTAACATACCTAGAATCTAGGTATGTTAGAACATACCTAAACAAACACATATAAATGTTAGAGATGACTTACACTTGCATAGGGATATCTACCTGAATTGTTCTAGATAAAAATTGTAGTACAATGATTAAATTTAATCACTTAGTACAGTGTCACATTTTCACCTATCATGCAGTCAGTATCAAGTCAGTATCATGCACTGTAGATCTTGTTTCCAAGCAATTTGCAGGCCTGAGCTGAATAAATAAATTAAAATAAGGGAAAGAAGGAAAGAAAATCAAAACATCTTATGGTTGTCTTTTTTTCTTTTTTTTTCTTATGAAATCTTCAACATGTTTCAAGCCTCAGGTTGTGTATGATGAACACAACCAAATTAATCAGAATATATTTTATTTCTAAAGCAAATTGGACAAATTCCAGGGATACAAAAAAAAAAAAAAAAAAAAAAAGTAGGACTGTTACAGAGATATGAATGATAAAATCACATTCTCTTGTCGTTTTGTGACCAATTTTCAACAAACTGCAAGTTATTACAAATTAACAATTTTTACTCTCCCTTGACCTCAGCAGGGCATTTATTTCACTCTGATGAAAGGATAATTTGTAATAGAACATACAATCATTTTGCACATCACCTAGGTCCTCCTACCTGTTATTTCATATTTCATGCGAATATTTGCCCACCTCTTTTTCAATGAAATGCCCAGACTCTTAAATCTTTTTTTAAGAAATGAATACAAGAACTTATTTCTTGGCAATGTGATTTACCCCAGTGTCTTAGCCTCATTAGTAAGCAAGGCAGATGCTCAGATATTACTGCTGTCTACAGCACATATATTTTTACTTAGCATTTCATTTATATATATATATTTATATAGCATCTCATGTAATATAGGTGATATGATTATACAAATATGTATACAGTATATATAAAAAACATATGTAATGCCTTGTCTTGGGAAGACAACATGAATTTTTGTTTTCATGTTAACAATTCTCACTCATACTTACAACTATCTTATTTACTTTATTTCACTGCATGGTTTTCTTCTTCAATTTTTGTCATGAATTATGTCTGCTTAGAAGAAAATAAACCTCCTTTGGGACAGTTCATCTGAATGCATTGCATATTCCAAAATGCCAATGGCAGAATCTCTTATGGTTTAGCAGTTGATAGTCTGCAGACTTTAATCAAGCCAGAAAGTTTTAATTATACTGCTAGAAGCATCCCATTAACATTTATTTCCTCTGTGAGAAATTGAAAGAAAGAAAGAAAGAGAGAGAGAAAGAGAGAGAGAAAGAGAAAAAAAGAACAGAAGAATAAAAAGAAAAAAGAAAGAATAAAAAAGAAGGTAAAGCTTGCAGTTCATTGGAAAGAAAGAGGAAGACACTCTGTTTCTTAAACACAACCAAATCTGAACATTATCACTATGAAAGAATGATATAATTTGTTTTCTTTCATGGCAAGGAAGAGAAAATCATATGTTTGATACTGTTAATTATAATACATTTGGACAATGCGACTGTACTAACAATAGCAGGACCTTTAAATAGAATTCTCCTCCCTAGTTATTTCCCCTTTTTCTGTCTTCTGTCATTTAATACAGGAAGTGGGTAGCCACATGCAGTTGGGATCTGTGCACCTGAACAAATACAGCTGTGAGAACAGCATGCCTCTTGCCCTATTTAAGCTCACCTCGAACAATGTCAAAGCAGGGGATTTTAGTTTGGGAAATGGAGCATCAAATATAAGGCCTCCTCAGATCCCTGCTTTGTGAAAGATACCATTATAAAGTGATCACATTTTGCTGTATCTGTTGGCCCTTTAAACAGATTAAAGAAAAAAGAGCAGAAAGACTTTGCTGTCACCCATCAAGTCAGACTTTCTCTTCATCTTAGAAGGACAGAATCATTTTACATAATAATTTATTTTAGATTTACATCGATGTTCCAGCACTGCTACTAAAGTCATAATTGCAGTTATTTTTGAATAATATTATTTGTTATTTTATGAAATAAAAAATGTGGAAGTAATGATGTACTTTTGATCTTTTGGGCATGATTTCATAATTTTCCTTGTGTTTTCTATGAGCATGAGCTCATTAGCCCCAGGGTTCCTAATTTTTCTCCAGTTTAGGTAGCTCTTCTCCACAAATTCTCTTTAGTCTTCATTTGGATACACTATTTTTCTCCCTGTTCTGAAAGTACTATTTAACATTACTATTACAAAGTTTTTCCTCATTCATTGTACTCCATACTTGGCAGCACCATAAGAGTAAAAAATAAAATATATGTGATCAGTAATAGCTGTAAAGTTACAGCTGGAAGATATATGATGAATAAGACTGTTAATTTATGTCACAGTAGCAGGATAATACCAGATCAGCTCTGTTGACAGACTTCAAGTTTGACTGAGCAAATGTAGCACATTTAAAACAATATAACTGCCCCCCAAACAGATAAGATACCTAACCACAGCTTCAAAAATGGACTTGAATGTCTAATACATAAATTACATGGAATTTAAGCTCCCAGACCCAAAGATAAAACTTTTTTTTTTTTTAATATGCCCTTGCATTATTTGGACTCTAGGTAGCATATAAAATAAAAAGAAAGTTCAACATTACAGTTCTCCAAATACCCAAATTTCTGCTTCTCTAAATGTCAAGAAACAAATTGGTCACGATAGGCTTAAGTGTCAGGTACCTCACTACAGTTGGCAAACCTAACCATCCCTCTGCCTTATTCTTCTAAGTCTTGAGATAGCAAGTTTTAAAGTGCACCACAATCAAAATCATTTCCTCTTAAAAATAAATAAATAAATAAATAAATAAATCAGAAACTGTTTTATATTTCAAAATGGCCAGAAAAAGACTTAGATTGTCCTTCCTAGCCAGAACAGTGACCATGTTTCTGTATCCACCATCCAGGAAAAAAAAGAAAAAAAAAAAAGGACAAATGTAATAAAAAACAAGGAGAAAAAGTGAAGGAAAGGGGACCTTTTCTTAGATGTTGTCCATTTCTCTTCTTTATCTTCCAAATGGAACCAATTCTCCATCTCAGGCTGACTCCAGCAACAAGTACAGTACATGAGAGCGCAGTGATGCTTATGCAACATATTTACAGCTGTTCCTATCTGGAACACAGGTGTCCCCTTTTGATATTTTTTTGGCTAGACAGCCAGCATAATAATTTTTTGGAGATCATCCACAGCTATTTCATAAAGAGAATTGTACATCTTCACTGCCACTAATTATAGTAATCATCATCCTCCATAACAAGCCAAGAGCTTGTGCCAGAGCAACTAATTTTGCTTTTACTCCTGACTCCAATTTGTTACTACACTGTCCAACCTTCTTTCCATTAGAAATTGTCTACATGTTTAGTTTGACTTAAAGCAGAACAAGTAATAATGATTGCTTCAAGATGTAGATCAGTTTCTAGATGTAGATTGTTCAACAATTCTGGATTTAGCAGAAGAAAGAACTACATTTTGAGGTGTTTCTAAGGAGACTGGGTGTCTGGTATGTTTTAATATAATGTTTACATAGAATCCACCTTTCAGATAAAAAGCAGTCAGAAAGTCTTGTTATGTCAGCAAGAATAGTTAAATCATCCCTCAATATTATCTCAGTTTTGATGAAAGAAAAAGGACTAAACAAGCCAGCCATGTCAGAAGTGTAGTTTTATGACGTGTCAAAAATTGTATTTTTAATTAATATTCGGTAGGTAGTTATGGGAGCCAAAAAAAAAAAAAAAAAAAAAAAAAAAAAAACAATGGCAATTAAGGGATAAAGGATATCTTTGATCCTTGGTTAAAAAAATAATAAAAAAAAAATACATTTTAATAACTGTGATAACTGTGACATTCAGAAAATTCTTAGAGAAATCTCCTGATTGATCTGAAATCTAGTTGTAACTTTGAGAACTACAGTACATATTAGAGTGTGGATACTATTCAGAGAAATTAAAACAATAATGATAATAGAAAAGATAACAATTATTTTTTGCAGTAACTTCTTCAAACAATTACTGATTTTTTAAGAACAAAGATATTTATCCTGTCTGTTAAGCATTGTATCTAAAGTCATGTTAGATTAATTCTGTTCCATGTTTTTCCCACTGCTAATACATTTTGATTTTAAAATTATTTATATCTATGCAAGCTAGAAATTTTCAAATAGTATTTTAATTTATTTTTTGTGGTCACAAATTATTAGTTAGATGCACAGCATGAGACTGATATGACTTCACTCAGATATCTAAATGATACACAAGACTCAGCTAGCCACTCCCAGCCTCTTTAGTAACTGAAGAGCAAACATCTTTGAATGTCTGTGATTTGACCAGATAAATTGCTTTTCTCTCTCTCCCCTTAATACTTAACAAATAAGGGAATTATCCCCAAAAACTAGACATATGATTGTCTTAAAATTATTGAAATTTTCTATGTTGCCATTATGCAGTGTTCTGTTCACAGTGCAAGTTAAGAGAGTGCAATGAAAGTCATAGTTTATTGCACAATGGTGCAAAGTCTCAACATCTTTTCTGTACTCTTCACTGCAAATACCAATGTTGAAGCTTGTGGTGGAACTTCAGTTGTTCAGTTGTTGTTCTCTGTCGCTTCATAGTCTTACCGTCCTTAAGTGCTCTTGAGGGATTAGGATAACCTTGAGTTAAATAAAAATAAAAGAAAAAAGAAGGTAATTTATTGTGAACAGTACAACCACAGAAGCTATTATGTTGATAACGGAATATGCAAATATGCATATATTTGACAATTTGAATATGACAAATGCAAATAAGGCAGGCAGTAATGTACAACATGTTTAAGAATTTCTTATATATTAGTGAAGTACTGGGGAAATCATTTCTTATCTAGTGTGGCAGTTTTTGATATATTTGCAGACACCATGATGCTGTTCTTAGAAATGCACTGTTTCTTATCAATCCTTCCACCCTTAATGTGTACATATATACACATTTAAAAACATGATTAATAAAAACCAAAATCAATTCAAAAACTATTTTACATATTTTACAGAGTGTACGCTTACGGGATGAATTTTAAGTAAAACATTCAGTTGAAAGTATGTTTCAGAAAAAGTTATTGCAGCTGTAGTTTGAACAAGACAGGATATTATGAGGTAATTCTAATTACCTTAAAAGGTAATTATGAGAAGAACGTAATTAGAAGTAGAATCAAAAACATTGAGAGTCCCCCCCC
>CM021709.1:1194015-1215680 GCA_011074415.1 Stictonetta naevosa
GAAGTTACAGAATTAAAAATGGAAATCATTAACAGAATTCAGTTTAATATCTTGGATTTTGCTTAGGGAATACTCCTTTTTCTGTCCCATGCTCCCCTGAAAGCATTTTGGATCCTTCAAGATTGTAGCATGATAGATAGATGTTCATGTAGCTAATGCACAAATGGGTTTGTACCTCATCCAGCCTGAAGTTAAGAAAATGAGACACAATAATAACATAATATTAATTGAAGTGATAGTAATTTATCATCTTTTTAATTACTCAAAATTTAGATCCCTTTTTCCTCCAGCAGGCTGTTTCACTGCAGACAATTATATTGTCAGAATGTTTAGTATAATGGTGCTTCTCCTATCAAATGTTTTGACATGCAGTGAAACAATATGGGGGTTGGACCCGATGACCTCTTGAGGTCCCTTCCAACCCCTACAATTCTGTGATTCTGTGAATATTCTCTAAAAAGTCTTGGAACTGCCAATGGTTTTCCTGTTACAAAAATTAACATACTTGCAAATAACTCTATTGGTCACTTTCTTCTTTAAACTTTTTATATCTAGAAGCTTATCCGTTCCCCTTTGCTCATTTGAAGAGGTATTGCACTGCACAACACTTACATGATAAGGTACCACATTATTTTGTCTCGTCTTCAATGAGCTAGTCAAAGAATGTGAAAGATGTTTAAAAGATATATAATGTGGAAAAATATATTTCAGATAGCATATGAATAGAAATGGAGTGTAATTAAAGCCAAACATACAAAGAAGTACTGTCAGAACCAGAATGTTTTACTCAGATAAAAATGTCAGAGAAGCAACATAGTTATTCTGTTTTTGAATTTCTATGCCTGTCAGTGATAACTTTTCACAGTGACATTTGAACATCTTACCCAGATTTGTTAACTGAAACTCATGACACTATCCCTGCAAATCCAGGAAGTGTTTGAAAATGAAAATTTTATAAGTAGAGGAAACAAAGAAATTATGAATCCAGTGTTCCAATACATCAAATTCTAATTGCTCCAGATTTTTGCTTGACATGAGAAATATTTGTCAAAATAAGAAAACAGTTTTCCAGTGTCTTGTATATAAAGTTATTCTTCCTGTGTAGCTATCCTACATTCTTGTATTTGGAATTCAGTCTGTTTTATCTTTTATTATCTTAAACTGGTATGCTCAAATCCATGGTTAACCTACTGACATTTTCAGAAATTAAGAAAGAAATCTTTGATCCTTGGAGTAGCAAAATCTTTGCTTTACTGACCAAAAATTTTATTTCTACTTCCTTAGGAGTACCAATTCTAAAACATTTTCATATCACTTTACCTGTTACTTAAATGTCACCTTTTCTGAATACTTTTCATTAAAGTTACATTTTGAAACTGAGCTTTTCAGTCAGAGTAAATCACAACTTCTTTTCTTTAACTTTGCACTTTTTCTTCAGGTAGCGTTGACACAAATGTTTTTCAAATATTCAAATTATTTTTCTCTAGTGGAAGTTAATGTTGATTTGTACAGTATATTGCTCTCCTATGACTCTGTCAGCTTTTACAGACTTTCACCTCACCTATAGGGATGTTTTCCAGTGATATATAAATCAATAGTTCAGAGACTTAATTGCCTAACAGTTGATACTAGGCACTAATACACAAAGCATTTCAATGTATAATATACCAAAGCAGGAAACTTCCTCTCTCCTATTCCCTAACATCATTCATTATGTGAATCTTTACAGCATGGCTACTGATTTCCTAATACAAGAACAAAGAATCTTTTATTTCTCATTTTCTTAACACAAAAATCACTTTTAGACAACTTATGTGAGTTTTTTTTTTTCTCTATTCCACCCACTTATGCCATTGGTTGAGTAACTAAATGTTCTCTGAAACAACAATAACAAAAAAAATTAAAGATTACTACATCTCAATTATACATTCTCTCTCTGAAGTTTTCTTTTTTCAGAGAATTTTTTTTTTTTTTTTTTTTCCTCTAATGACGTCTGGCTTTTAGATATATGGTTGTTTGCTTTCCTAGATTATTAGAATAGAAGGTATATGCAGGTGTCTTATTTTTGAGGCTTGAAGCGCTGGTGGGAAGGGGACCTGGAAATTACTGCCGAAAACACACCCACAAAAACCCTTTAACTTAGTTACTTCCTTTTTGTCTTAGAGATGAAAATGCTAATAATTTTTTTTTTTTTTTTTTTTTTTAAATGATCTTTGGATAGGTGTGCAGTCTCTTAAGCGATTTTCTTCATTCCAGTCAAACAAATTTCCTTCCTTTAATCTCTGTGTAAGAAAGCTTATGTTGAATAATTTGTGGCTATTGGTATTTATATTCCCTGCACAGGCAGAGCGCCCACACTATCTAGCTCATTACTGAAAATTGCTTCAGAATGCCTTCAGTATGAAAGGTGCTATTATAGTATCAAATTCTCCTCTAGTCTGCATTTCAAATTCTTGATTAAAACAGTACTTTGGGGTAACAGCTTCTCCATTAACAACTCACCTATATGTTTCACCCCAAATAATTCTAAATAATTTGTTACAGCCAAGGAAGTTTAAGGCTGCTTAGAATAATAGCCTATTATCATTGATTCAAATGACATGTTTATTGCAATGTTGGATTTGTTATTATCAAAGATTATATTCAGTCAACCACTGTCACCAGTAGAAGCTTCTAAACTTCTGTGGTGAATGGGAGCAATTCAGGGCTAACATCAATCACTGATATAAGTGTATGATCTTCAAACCTGTAAGTTAAAAGTAGATTCAGATTTTTTTTTTTTCCATGCATAACAGTCTGAAATACAATTTTGAAAAATTGCCATTAAAAGATACATACACAGTCTTTGAAATAAGCATTCTATACACTTACTTTTGCAAGAGTATGGACAGGATCAGGTTGTCTTACTCTTGCTTTTGGGAGTCTGGTCAGATGCACAACCTTAACATACTGGTCTCCAGATAGACAAAGGCTTACCAAAAAGAAATTAAAATGAAACTCGGGACACAGAAATCCAAGGCCTGTTTATGCATTAATTTGTTTGGTTTAGCAGCAGTTACTGAGGACTAGAAAAAGTTAAATATTCTGAGGGAAATGTTGCCATAGACTGCATTTGTTCTAAAAGCACTGAGTGGGTGGCGGTGTTTTTTTGGTGTTTCATTTTTGGTTTTGGGGTGGTGGTGGTGAATAGGGGTATATCAAGGTAGCAGAGGCCTTATTTGTTTACCAGAGGTCAAGTCTAGAAGCATTGGGTGATGAGGATGTCAGGGACCAAGAACACCATCATAAGCCTGGGTTATGGCTGAAAAGGCAGAGAAACCCTGAAAACACCAAATAGCTGTATCCCAACTATACAGCTGAAGTTGGGATTGTAGGACTTGGAAACCAGACTGATAGGAAAGGCTCTGTGGAGAAGACCTGAGGTGAGCCTTCCTGGGCCTTTGTCCCAAGCAGCAGAGTAACATTTACCTCAGGCCCTCAGCATTGGCCTGAGCACTGTCCCCACACCTGTGTTGGCCTTTTGCCTGGCTGACAGGACATCTCAGCCTGCCCTCACTCTGGACCAGCGTGGTGGCCAGTGGCCAACCTCAGTTATTGCCACCACTGGCACCACTCTCCCTGTCAGATTTAGAGGGGCTGCGACTACTGGTGTATGAGGACCCCAGTTGGCCATTTTACCTCTGCTGCTCCCCAAGAGGATTTTCCTCAGAACTGCTTATCCTCCTTGCCTCCCCACAAGCTTCCCAGCACAGCAGCAGGAGACAACGGCTGCCTTCCCTGCAGGCCTGTGTGGGAGAGCTCAGGTTTGGCATACTGTTATGAGGCCTGACTCATGGCCCATGTCCTGCCACAAAGTGCCTCCCACCTTTGAAAAGAAATCTGGTTGCCCAGTTCCAGTGGCCCCAGGACCTCAGGCCCTGGAAGATCCTTCTTCATCAGCACAAAGACTTTTATTTTCAGGTAAAACTAACACACCTCAGGCACTGAGATACGTGACAGAACTGCTTTTCTCTGCACAGCTGGTATAGCTGTAAAACAGTACCTCAGTTATGTTTAACATTGGATCTTCTCCCCACCAGCAAGGCCCATGTCCTGGAATTCAGAGGCATAAAAGCAGTAAAGCTGCTTCAGAAGAGTTTAATATCCAAGACAGGAGTGAGTAGGCAGAGACAAAGACAGCTTCAGAAGTGATCTAAGAAATTGGGTCAGACTTAGTTCACCTCATGCCCCTTAAGTGACTTAAATATGCATGTAAACTGCTTTATCAAAGTACTTCCTGACATCCTTACACAGAGAAAAGTTTCTTTCTACTATTCATACAGTTGATTACCAAATCAAATCAAAAGTAGATTTCAAAAATCAAATTTGTGAATTTTGAGGACATTCCTTTACTTCTAAAAAATAACGTCACAAGTTCCCAAGGGAAAAACTGCCAAAGCCAAATGTGCAGGGTGACTTCATACACAGGAAACTGCAGCCATAAACTGGATTAATGGTAGAGAAATTATGAAATTGCATCTGCACAGATAAATGTCAGACACCTCAGGAGCTAATCTAGAGAAGAGTAAGAAAAAATCAGACATATTTCAGTCTTGTACCATAACTTGGTTGAATAATCTTCAAAAATAGTACATCTAGTAGGAATATATCAGAGCCATTTTCATCTACATCTGAAAAAACATAATACTGAAGGTTGAAAATCTGTTGTAATTTATGTCAGCTCATAAAATTCCAAAAAATCAATCCTTACATAGCTTGGATAATATTTACATATTCAGAAGAACTCTTGATTTAATTACTCATTATAAACATTTTACAACCTCTGGAGAACTGTGCAGGTTGTTTTTCCCTGTACATCTTTAGCAAGGATATAAATTTGGTCCACAATGATCTGAGTAATTTACAGAAACGTGGCAGACAGAAACTGAGAGGGAAGCCTTTCATTTAATAATAATACATATCATGTATGAAGGCATAGCCTTCAGTCAAGTACAGGCAATAAAATCGATTAGAATAAAGTCAGAAATGAGATTTTGATCCAAAAAAAAAGTGCAGACTAACTATTCTGTTATTTACACTTCCCCCCAATAAAGAAGTTTGAAATAATGGTTTCCTCCACTGATAGCCAAATAACTCTAGGCTATAATGTTTCTTTGATAAAAGTATAAAGCAAAATACTTTCAATAGTGCAGAAAAAAAATCCACAAGCTCAACCTTGATCTAAGTACTTCACATAGACTTTGAAATGAAGAACACAACTTAAAAGGACAAATAATTTGAGTCCTGTTGTAGTTCAAAGTTAAAATTACATATCTTCCAATAAAAGATAAAACTTTGAAAATTACTTGGTTTTGCATTATATTGCTACATGTTCACTATAAAGTTAATGTTTTCTAGCAGGTCTTCACTATGATGAATTTATCTATGCATTTGAATCAGAAACAAGCAAAATATGTTCAAAATTAAATTCAAATCAACTGTTTCAAAAGCATTAACTGAAACTTCAGTGAGAGTAACTGTTGTGGTTTCAGGTGGTACTGACTCAGTGATATTCACACCATCCCTCTACTATAGATAATGCCATCTCCCTTCAAAGTAAGAAGGACAGAACAAGTGCCCATCCTGTGGTCTTTGAATTTAAACTCATGTTTACCTGCAACTTCAATTAAAGGTCCAGAAATTGGCTAGAAGTGGTTGAAACATTATCTAATGTTCCTGATTCTGTTAAGAAACCTGTCACTTCTGCCATAATTGGCAATAGCAAAAAGCTTAGGAACTGTAGTTGTTTTATACATTTGTCTTTACTTGTGAAAGATGGAAACTTGTGTCTTTTAAAGAACCTAAGTTTTTAAAATTGTCATGTTATATTTACAGAGATCAAAGTATGCATGTCTTGCTTACTGCATTTCACAAAATAATTATATCTACATATATCTCTGAGCAGGGAACAAAGCCCTGCAGGTAACAAAGAGGCAGCTCTCTATAAGTGTGGTAACCAGACCAACCAAGACATGGCTATCCCTCTCAGAAGAATGCAAGACATGTTACAGTCAATAAGAGAACTCCAGAATGCACTGGAAAATGAAATAGGGTTGATAGTCCTTTGCATTGGAATAGTAAGTGTAAGGAAGACACAATCACATAATCCCTTTTGTTTAGATAAGAATCTTGTCTCTTCTGTTTTTTTTTTTTTTTTTTTTTTTTTCTTCTTCATTTTATTTAGTACTGTAGACCATGGATTGCCCTTGTCAGTCTCTGAAAAGCAATTTTTAAAAAATAAATTGAAGGCTTTACTTGAGTTGCCTGAATGAGGTGACTTTTCTGACTCTAAACTCTTCAAAATTTTTATTCCCCCCCTTTTTTTTTCCTCCCCCATCAAAATGTGGCAGGTTTTGAAGCATTCAAGAAATCATCATTTTCTAGCTGCCATACATGCTCTCTGAGGATATAAACTCTTACTGCTAGGATAAGTGAAATCAAGACTTATCATCCAGGATGGTATGTAAACAGATCTCATTCCTTGACCCCCTGTTGCTCACAAGGTGATATTTACTCAAAAGTGTTTGTTTTGCATAGAAATGTTCAGCAAAGCTTTCTAGCAAGTAGTACCTACATTTGCTTCCTATATGTTAAACTGTAATAACACTACTTCTAGTAATTATTTCTTGAACTATGATTGAGTAAATAATCTGACAGTGCAGATGCCTCTAATGCCTTTTTTCCTCACTTCATATTTTCCTACATTTCAAAGAGAAACTGGCCATCCATTTGCAGTACCATGCTGAACCACAGAGGTTTACAGCCCACACCAGCAGGGAGAACCTGTGATGTGGTAATGGTGTCTTAATATATAGGCAATTGCCTGGTTGGCTCATAAAAACTGTGGAAAAAGCTAAAAATCTCTTCCCTAAGTAATACCAAGTCAGCTGAAGTAACTCATTTTTGTAACTAAAAATCTCCCAAACCACATTTCTGCAGAATTAGCTTTTCAAAAACGGGGCGTTTGCACAATTTTCTAGAGAAAAATTCAGCATAATGGAGAAGAGCCACATGGAAGCAAGAGAGTAGCCTGAACAAATTTCGATTTACTGAGCAAAGTAAATTGAAATATCTTGGCAGCATCATTTACTATTTCCTGAGGAAGAAATACTAGAATTATGAAAAGCTTTAAATGGTTATGAAAAAAATTTCTCACATTGACTGAAATATTAATGTTAAAATTGCCTATGTATGACAACCGAGATAATGTTATTCAGGTAACTTTTTATATTTATCGATTCTTTTAACATGCAAAAACAACTTCATTTTTTTTTCCAACTATTTTCTGATGTTGATACATGAAGACTCTATTATTCTTTTTATTTATTTTATTATTATTTTCCCCCTAACCATTCAGATCTTTGCAAGTTCCTTTCTACTTAAATAAAAGCTTAATTTTGTTTGGGTGATTTTCAGGATATTTTTTTCTCTTTTTAAAATACTCAGTTATTTGCTAAATAATATATGTGGCAGAATTTTCTCTCTTGTAAAGCTTGGGGGGAAGCAGAGCTTCTGTGATTAAATTTGACTTTAAGAGGATAATATGTTGCAAATCAGCAGTGATAATAGTCCATTACAATTAAAACACAAGAATTAAATGACTACTTTATGACAAAACATTTCATAAACCATGAAAAGTAATTTCATTAAGAAGTATAAACTTGGAAAAAAAAATAAAAAAACAAAAAAAAAATAAAGCTGCATATACCAAAGGGTTCACTTTTTTTTTTTTTTTTTTAAAAAAAAAAAAAAAGTCAGGATATAAGAACAACTATGAAAACGGACTGTGATGTTGTGATGTCAAGTTGTACATACACTTCAAGGGATGTGCTATCATATTATGACATGTATTAAGGCAATTTGCATTAATTCCTGATAAAAATATAAATTTCATGTTAACCATTTGATAGGTCTCTTTATAATTATTGTCTTTATAATTTGTCTTATTCTAATATTTGAACTCATTCTCTGTGCCATAAAACATTATTTGAAACAAATTAATCTCAAACCATAATCAAATCACTTTATTTGCTTATCTGATAATTTGTAGGATAGGCTATAACATCAATGACTCTAAAGCCGTGTAGCCTGACCACATCATGTGAGATCACACTATCAGATGTTTGAAGATGTGGCCTTTGTTTATTTTTGTTTAGGAGCTATATGTGATATAATTATTTATTATAAATATCACATAGCTGTTGGGTTTTCTCTATGGCAGAAACTATCTAGAATATCAGAAATAAGTCAGAGAAAGCTATTTGTGTGAAAGCAAACAAGAGTCAGCCAATAAAGGTTTCACATCGAGAAAGGTTCTTTCTGTACACGAGCAATTAACTACCAATTCTATTATGGCCAATACGGATGACATAGTTTTCACTTCTTAAAGCTAAGACATGCCAAGAGAGTACAACTTTTGAATGTGGAATAATAAGATAGTGACAGAGAACAGGAGGGTAGTGAGGAGTTCACAGGACTGAGGTAAGTGGTTCTGACTCTCCCTCTATGTGGCAGAATGTGCTCTACCAGTCTTCTCACAGATTTTAGTCCTTTCATATCTTCTTCCTTTCTGCAAATAAATAAATAAATAAATAAATATCTCAATTCAATGTACACAAACAGGATAGTTTTTAATCAATGTAAATAAACTGAGGCTATATAACCTTCCCTCTTTTTTTTTTTTTTTTTTTTTTTTCTTTTAGATTTAGTGTCATTTCTCTCTATAATACAGTCTAACTTCTTCGTATTCACTGGAGACATTTTTTCCTTTATTGTCAGTTTAAGTGCTCTACAAATCTTCCCAAGTCTCCAGGTGAACATTATCATAACTACCAAAAGCTTTTTCTGTGGTTTAGTAGCAGCATCAATATCACCAGCAAATCCATGGAATTCTTCTCAATGATCTCTTCTTCCTTGAAGACTTAGGACAAAAAGTGAAAAAGTTGGGACACTGTCTTCCTGTCTAACAGAACACTTTCATTTGCTATCTTAACCTCTATAGTCAAGTTTAAAAGTCATGATGCTAGTCAGATAGGTTCAGCTGAATTGTTTCATTTAATTTTACTTAATCTTATGTCTTTCATACACAGAATATTAGTGCTTTCTTGTTAAAGATAAGAAATGAGAATGAAGCGCTGGGTACATTGGGTACATTGGGTACATTGCCCACATAAAATTAGAAAGACAGATGATTTTTGAAGATTGGCTAAAGTTTGAAGAATGTGGGTAATAATCGCGCACAGCAGGAAACAGTAAAATATAGGGATTTGAGGAAATCTTTCCAACTAAATATATGACCTGTGAATTATCCACTTGAAAACACACAGCCCAGCTATACTATTTATAATTTTCACTTTGTATTGGTACTGGAAATTAAATAACAAAAAAATGTTGGTTAAGAAAATGACCATACATGCACTTGTTCAATTTGTTTTTGTTTTGTTTTGTTTTGTTTTTTGTTTGTTTGTTTGTTTTTTTCCTGAAGTAGAGTTCTAAAAGATAATGTGGGAGGAGTAAGACTAAGTCACAATATTTCCTCTCCAATCCTATCTTTTGTAGAACAAACTTACACTATTCACTATACTATTGCCATTCTATTATGCAACAAAGTTGTGAAATTTGTAGAATTTTGTCTAGAGTGAAACTAAATAAAGAAGAAAAGAAAGAAAACCCAAGACATTTCAACAGCTGTGGAAGCAAAATTATTCCTATTTTTAGCATTCAAATATAAATACTAAAAATAACACGAGAAATAGAAACACTTACTTGAAAAAAGTCTGTAGAAATAAGGAAACACTTTGGAAATTGACAGAATTATGAATTGAAAAAAGAAGAGGAGATTGGATTCTGAGATTGTGTTTATGGAGTTAAGAATTCATCTCAGTATTCTGAGATCAGAAAATCAGAGAAGAGTGATGTGGAATTCCTATAATGGATTCTGCAATCAGTAGATAAGGTTTTGCAAAAGATCTGAAAGTGTACTGCCAAGTGACATTCACTAAAACTTAATTCACTCTCCTTTGACAAGTAATATATGAGAAATTACTTACAAACATAACTGTATATGATTGAAACCTTCTAGTAGTTTGTAGTACTAGAAGTACTACAAAAATACTTCCTTTCTTATAGTTACCCAGGAATAAGCCAAAGCTGATTAAGAGCCCCAGGATTTGGCCCTCTATTGTTTAAAAAAGTAACTCTTCAGAGAGATGATTCTGAGTCAAAGTCACACCTCTATGCTGCTCTCAGACTTCATTGGTATGAATCCAATTACTAACTTGAATTTTACCACGGCACTTACTGTAATTGTTTCTAAATCCTGAATATAATTTTAGATATTGAAATCCTGAAAAGATTACTTCTTTGTTTCACCTTAAAAAGTAAGAAGAAATAAAAGAGCTGGCAAGAAGGAGTAACACGGAGTATCTGATTTGCACATGGAGTGAGCGTACTAGAACCTTAAGGACATTGTTGTCTTCCCTTTCTATTTCTTTACTTTATCTTACCAGATACATGTGAAATGGTGTCTGAATTTACCACTTCCTAGAGTAACTTTGAAATGTGAGTTTCTGCTGAAGAGAAGTAAACCTCAGATCTCAGCCACTGAAAATTTCGATGTCTTTTACTCAGCACTGAAGACCTCAAAACCAGACTATTTGATTTTTCCGGGAAGGAAGGTTGTTATCCATACACAATAAAAGAGTTATAAGTCTATGAAGAAAATGTTTTATTATTTGAAGATTTTCTTCAAACAGTTATCCCTGGACAGACCTGTGTGGTGCCAGGTGTGAGGGAGACCTGTGCAGTGCCAGGAGTTGGACTTGATGATCCTTATGGGTCCCTTCCAACTCAGGCTATTCTATTATTCTATGATTCTATGACATTACATTTATTGGTAAAACTACACTCATTGATTTTATTTAATGAAATGCATCTTAAACAAATATGTTTCTGATAGTTCTGTCACTTTTTTCCCTTTTAAAAGATGAATAATAAATGCATTAATCATAAGTGTTCTGTAAGCACATATGCATCTTCATGGTAGTGAGGGACACTAAGTGACATAGGAATTAATTATTATGTTCAGGGTTACCATAAAAAATTAAATGTAGACAAAGGCTCTATAAAATATATTAAATTGAAGCCAAAGTTAACATACATGCCCATTGATCCTTAGATACATTACAAACTAGATAGAAGTTAACTTGGTAGAAAACTGCCAATAAAAATACTGTCATAAAATCTCATTGCCAAATGACTAGGTCTAAAGTTAAGCTTATAATTCATACTTGAGAAATAATCTTTGTGAGACATTGTGCACTAAAACAGTTGCAGTTGCTAGAACATGTCTGTATTAATTCTTGGATCCTCAAGATAAAAGCTCCCTTCATAAATTATTTTTTGAACAGTTCTTGAATGCACTTTGAAGTGGATTAATTTGTCAGAAAAAAAAACAAACGTGGAATTAAGAAGCTAATACAATTTAAAGAATACAAGTTAGCACTACTTGAAAGCAAAGTCATTCCTCGCAGAAGAGCATTTTTTTTTTTCATTATTGATTCAATTTTTGGTAGAATAGAATCAAGAAAATATCAGGAGCTGAAAAAAGGAAGGCAGCTGTGATTCTAACAAATTACATTATTTAAAAATTAATCAGTGACTTCCTGTAAGAGAACAACTGAGCCAAAATCCATAGTGGAACAAAGGTTTTGCTAGGAAAGTGTGTCAAAATCCTTCAATTGCCAAGTGGCTCTAACTGTTAAAAGAAGAGGGACTAGGAAATGATTTTGCTTAAAGTGAGTTGTAAGTGAACATGATGACAAACTTTTAGTGCATGGCTAAAAAGATCTTGCATAATTATCTTCTAACCTTACAACAATTGTGGTTCAAGTAAACTATGGAAAACACTACAGAAAAGATTTTACTTCCTTTATCTTCCTTCCTGTCTTCATATATAAGTAAAAGGTTACTTTCCTTTCTCAATACCCCTACACTTCTACAGTCTTTCTTTTAATCTCAGCAATTCCTGTAAGTCCCTGTTTCTTAGAGTTCACACATGTAGATTCCTTATTCCACCCCTATACAGATACCTAATCTCATTATGTAGTACTGTTCAATATTCTCTGTATTGGCCTCATGAGGAAACACAACAAAAGTTGAGGAAAAAAAAAAATCACACAAAAAAACAAACAACGACAACAAAAAATCCCACAAAGTAAAGAGAGAGAAAAGTGGTAAAGTGGTACAAAGGTACAATTGTACAATTTAGGTTAACATTTTTAGATTGGCAAGCCAAGAATTCTATAATATCATTTTTCTTATGCAATTAAACAAACAAACCAAAAAGTGTAATTCCTGCTATTATTTTGGTAAAACCACCTTGAATACATTTTTTATTGTGTAGCCATGTCTCTTCAAAGAGAAGAGCCGGGATGTTACAAAGAATACTCTCTAAAACAAGGCAGAAATCTGTAAACTTATTTTGAAAGGAAATTTGTATTCATATTAATGAGTAATTTGGAGTAATAGCAACAAACCCGTAGAACAAAAGAATTGGTACTGAGGCCTCAACTTTTACACTGCATGTGGTCTAAGAATTTTATTTCAATATTCAGTCTGACCCTCTGGACCTCTTGTCTCCACCAGTAAATGGTTCAGAATGCTCCCTATCCTTGTTACTATTCCCAACTAAAAGCTAATTTAGACAGAACTTGGAAGTATTAACACACACACACAGGAAAAGGGAAAAGAAAAAATGGGGGAGTTTCCCCCTTTCCTCCCATTGTTCCATCAAAATATTTACAAAATGATGAAATATTTGTCCTTGGAACACAAAGGCTTGCAAAGGTGTTCATCATAGCTGGCTTTTAGAAACACTTTGACAATATATTAGTGTGCTCAGAAAGAAAAAACAAAACAAAAAAATAAGTTAAAATTGGTAAAAGAATATTTTCAGAACAGTATAACTCTCCACATGAGTGTCCCAGAGAGACATTTTCTCCCCCCCCCCCCCCCCGCCTTATGTAGATGAGGATAGTCTACTGCCTTCAGTATGATTAACCCTGCGTACAGGAGTTGGATCACTGTGCCTCCAAACAAACTAGAAAGATCACTAGTTACAGCTGTAACTACTCAGACAATTTTCTCCTCTGAGATGATGAAGTGAAGATTCTGGGTAACTGACTGTGCTGAACTCTAGTAGAAACAGCATCTTCATATTTTTTAGAAAACAAACAAACAAACAAACATGCAACATTTGTTATTTCATTAAAAAAAAAAATAACCTTCTCAACATTTTTCTTTCTGGCTTCAGTAACAAAATTTGTTTTTAAGCTTTAAATCTCTGAATGTGTTGATCTTTTTTTTTTTTTCAGATGCAATGAAAGAATAAAAATGTCAGAGATTATGTATGAATTATTATAGCTGTACTATTCCACCATAGTTTCAACAAGCAAGGGATTTAATGTGTGAAGACATTATCAGCAGTCTCCTTTCAGTACCTCATCATTTTAAAACAAAATTGACTTAATGGGCTGGATGAAAGATGGAGTTTCCAATTAGGGAGGAGGAAGTCATTGAAAAGTGGGCTGGTGGAATTTAGGCTCTTCTGAAATAACAGCATTCAGCAAACAATATTACTGTTTAAATCCAATATGGAATAAAAGCAGCAGATGGATGAAGTAATTCAGGTCAATATGCATATATAAGCTGTATGGCATTTTGGCAAATACACAGTTTGATACAGTTTCAACTATTCTGACTGCCTGCACAGGCCAAACAAATGATAAAAAGCAAGGCCCACCTCCAGTAATGAACCAAAATGGCAACAAAAATTCCCCCGAGTATTCAGTTACACCTCTAAATATTAGGAAAAACACTGAAACACAACTCAAACATTCCCTGAAAAGCAAAACAAGATTTCTCACATTACTGACTGAAGAAATAGTGTGGAATTTTGGTAAACAAACAACCAACAACAAACCACAAGAAACGGCTTATATTACAAATATGCAGAAAACTCATTGAATTACTTTCCTGCTGCCCTGTGCCACATAGAAAATCTGGTTCGTATCTGTCACTATTCTGCAAATCAATACCCAGTCTTACAATATTTCAACTTACTGCCACTTCTTGGAGAAGGCACCCTGGGAAGGGAATATCTCTGAATTTCCAAATTCAAGAGGTAGTGGTTTCAGCTGGTTAGAACATTTTCAGAGCTCTCATAACAGCATTGCAATTATTATGCAAAAATTTTGCCTAGATGTTGCTTTCACTGACCAAAATCTTGATGAGGACAAACAAGTACTTGTAGCTAGCTGCTCTCTTCTAGAAGTCTCACTTGTTCAAAGTTGACCCCACTTCAAAGAGATGCTGAAATTCTTCAGTTTGAAAATTACTTCAGATTATGGGTTTTAACACTGCAGAAGGATTATTGTCTGACTCTTCCTATCTTTAAATGTAATGCATCCCTTCAGAATGACTAGACTATCATTTTTTGAGTAAAACGTAACTTGCTGATGTATCTACAGTACTGATAGGATGTTTTTCCACAGCACTTTAAGTCTGATCTAAAACAATGCTGCTATAATTCTGTCAACTCTGTCATTCTCTGGTAGTACATTCCTGCTTCTTCCCTGATGCCAGCAATCATGACTGATGAATTATGAGGTGGAGAAGTTTGGGAGCTCTATGGGGATGGGCTATTCCTCAGCAATTTTAACTCTGGTATGATACAATGCACAGACAACAAAAAGGAAAGGACTGCTTGCCTGGATAAGCATACTTAGTACCTTGCTCTTTATAAACTGAAAGCCACACAGATGCAATCAGCAAGAGAACTGGGCACAAAACTGTGTTTGAAGGTCCTGTGACCACCGGACATAGAGGGAATCAAGCCATATGGGATGATAGAGGTTTTATAGCGAATTCAGATTTTGTAGGTCCCAGCAATCCTATGATGTACCTGCAACATATGTGATACTTCTAAAAACACCTAGGAAGGCTACTAGATATGGTGTCAGAAGCATTCACCTGTCTCAGAGTTCAAAAGATAGTATGGATGAATGATTCAGGAAAAAAACCATGAGCACAAGATGGAGTGAAGTCATGGTCTAGAACATAGTCTAGACTTTATATTTAGTTACGTGCCTGTAAACAGTTGACTACAGCAAAGAGCCACACATTCTATCTTTTGGCTGTTGCTGCTTTCAACAAACAAAAACATTCTTCTTACTAGAATAAGTGATTCATGGTACAGAGCCAGGGTACCCCACACGATATTGTCTTCCCCCCTTTCCAACCCAGCTGTGTCTTTCATCCAACTGCTGCACAGTACCTCCTCACAAATGCTTAAGAAGCAAACTGAATACTTACACTCTTCATCACAAACAGGATATGCAAAAGGCCCTGAAAAATGACCCATGTCCAGCAATAGGGAGAAGTGAAAAAATTACCTTTTTTTTTTTTTTTTTTTTTTTTCTGTGTGTGGTATTGTTGTTATTAGTTTTTGCTGGTGATGTTTTTTTTCTTCTTTTAAATTTATTTTTTTTTAACAAAAAAAGTAACCTGGAAGGAAATAAAACATTAAGATATGAGCTAATTATATAAAGTTTTTTAAATAACAAAATCAAAAAGTAAAGCAGAAATTACTTTAAAGCAAATCTGTCAGTCTTTCACTCCGGGGTGCCACTTGACTCTGACATTTTACCACCATATTTGATTCTTTGTGTTTACACAATTATCTTTCCCAGGAGACTGCACACAGTTTCCCTATTCTCATGAGAACAGTAACTAAATTAAAAATAGTCTTACAACATACCAAACCTACGAAAAGGTGCTAATCTGTAAGTAAGGAAGAATTTGAAAAATAAAAGAGGTTAAAATGAATTCTGCCCTTCTGCTCAGGTTTTGTACTCAAGCCAAGCATCCATTTTTTTAATACTCAGTTAAAGACTTCCTACTGCTGCTTATGCCTGGACCACCTGTTCCCATCACGCACTCAGATCAGCAGGTTTTGGCACAGTGGGAAATAGTTCATAAAAATACTAGTTCAATATCAGGCATTTGGGGTGAGCAGTCTGAACCAGGTGACCTGAGTGCTATTTCATTGGCAAGAAAAAAAGGTTAGGAGGAAGGAAAGAAGGACAAATACTGAGTAAAAATTGAGTACTGTGTGTCAAGCTGGTGGAAGTGAAGTAAAGAGTTGGAAGGAATTTCTAAACTGTATTTAACAGGATGAAGAGGGAGGAACTTGGATCATAGTTTGTGGAGTATGAATGATGTTGAATAAAGAGGTGAAAGAGGCAATTTTTCTATTGATAGATAAGAATTGGAAGAACAGGTGATAAATAATCTTATGCAAAGAAGCAAATGGGTGGTATAAAAAAGAACAGAGATCAAGGGGAAAGGAGCAGGTAAAGTGATCGATGGCTAACAGATTGAATAGGCAGGTTAGTTAGATAAATAATTCCTGAGTGCCAGTTTTAAAAGCTCTCTGAATTATGACTTTTAAATCAACACTTACATCTGACCTCTAACAAAACTTTGTTATCGATAGCAATATATTCACATCTGGAAGAAAATATCCTGAAAGACAGTTACAAACCTTTTATATTTAGTTCATAGGAAACTCTTCTAGCTGCAAAGATGGAGATTTCTGGTCTTTTGTCTTTAAATTTCGTTCATTGTTTCAGACATTAGACTGCAAATAGTTTACATCTCCTCAGGCAATGAGTGAGAAAGTACTGCCATCCCAGGAGGTGAGGAGAAAGAGGGGCTCCTTCTCTTTTTGAAAGGAAGAGCTTGTCACTCGCTCCAGTCATAACAGCAGGCCAGACCTCTGTCACTTGCTTTTTTCATGTAGAAAATATTTTATTCCAGGTCTTGGCACCGCAGTGTTATTTGGCACTCAATCCACAGGGGCATTATCCAACAAATAACACCATACTATAGGTCGGTTCCAGAATTTTAAATAAGCAATATGAAATCTCATCCATTTCTTCATCTAAATCTGAAAAAAAACAACAAGGTCTTTTTATATCCTTTCACAATTTGAAACAGAATGTACAACCTTATCAGGTCAGTGCACATTACATATTTCCTGGTAAAACGAGAGGCTTTCTTTTCTTGGGTAAAGGCAGCTTTCTCTGAAGATAACATGATACTTCTTAGTTAATTGGAATATTAGATCTGGAACTTGAAGAGGGGTTGAGAGATGGGTTAAAAAGGCAGTTCTTTGTATGAAGCAGTTCACAAAGGTAGAAACAAATGAATAATGGAAAAGAATAAAACTTTTTACATGCTAGCTTGTATCTGGCAGGGCTAGTACAGACTCAGAGCCAGTAAAGCCCTCAGATCCCCCTGGTCATTCTCTCCAGTGTCTGTGCTTGCAGACTCACATTTATGGGCAAAAGGTGTGTCCATTATGGCTGGGAATGTACAGCTGGCTCTGATCCATAATGCTGAATGACTTCATAATATACATAATGATTTCTTCATACACTTTAAAAGCTTTTATAGCTCAAATATTTCATTATCCATGGCAACCTGCAATACAGAAGACAAGTGAGAGTGGGCACAATTAAATACACATATATATATTATATTGACTAGGATATATATATATAGTCCTAGTCAAAGCAGAAGTCTAAATTTTTAGTAAAGATGTCAGGGAATTAACACAACATGAGCCTAAATAAGTATTACAGGAAAATACCTCCTACTTAAAATGCATACTTTCCTTTAGGATTCTGCTCATCTACATGCCACCACATGTTCTTTTTAGATTTCACCATGCTGATATCAAGGGTCATTGTTGAATTTAAGACAATTTTCTGAAATAAATTTGGGTTTTCTTAGTACCTGAAACTGAAATTAAAAACAATTCCTCTGTTTCTTTGTTACACAGGATTGAGCCTTTTATAACAGTGCCTTTGTGGTGTCTTACTACTTTAAAAACTCAGTACACAGAAACAGGTAGAAATTATTCAGATTTTCTATTAAGAAAATATACTACACTGCACTGCTTATTAAGCTGTAGAACCTGTTATTTTCTATAAACAAGGATTAAGTTAGTCTTCAGAGAGCTACATTTATTTTGTTATTGTTATTTTTTGATGAAAGTAGAACTATAATACTGTTTTCTTTGTTTGATATCCAGCTGACTCATGGTCCTTTTGTTTGCACCACTATAGAGAATTTAGGACATCTGCCCCTGCATTTTTGTTGGTTTGGATCCCTCCACTAATCCTGAACAAATACATATTTCGTACAATTTCTGACATCATCAAGCTGGCAAATGTCTCTTCCAATTTCTGGAGCAAACCAAGACACTGGCATGGCTTTCTTGAATGGTAAATATCATCACTGGCGTGTAACAGCTGAGAATGTTGCCTCCAGCATCTGGCCACATGCTAAAGCACTATCTGGCACATCCACAATCTGTCTGCTACCAGAAAATTGTAAAACAAACAAATCAAAACAAACAAAAAAACACCTCTCAAAACCACCAAAACTTTCAGCTTTAAGTGAATTTAGCCCTTTAGCCCTTCCTTTAACAAATGCAAGAACATTACCATATCTGCTTCAAAATAATAAGGTTAACAAGGAGAAAATCACTTATGCTACCCACACTCTGGCTCCTTCAAACCTGCAAACATGATACAATAACAGAGGAAGAAATTCTGTCAAATTTTATGTGGTTACTGTTGCTTGGGAAACCACTTCCTTGGTAACTACAATACATTCTCAGCACGTCTCAATATCAATTTCTCTCTGTCTCTGAGAGACACAGACCTGCAGTATTGGTGTGAAGACAGAAAAAGAAAAAAAAAATAACAAAACCAACCTGAAGGAAAAAGAAGAGAATGAGCTAAAGATTTGCTGTTGTTGTACTTTCAGATATGTCTAAATGAAAAATAACATAAATGAAAATATAACTGGGAGCTGTTTTTAACATTGTTAGGAGGTGAAATTGCTGATACATGTCAATAAGTGTGTCTGGAATCATAAGCATGGGGTTGGAGACAGGTGCCTGTGGGGCTCTGGATTACTGGCACGATGGCTGGCACAAAGGTGGCTGTTGCTGCCATTTTCTCTCTGATCCACCATTTGTCAGGGCATTTGTTACTGAACTAACACTATGTTGCAGAATTCAGCTTCAGAAAATGTCCCTTAAAATAATTTCTTGGCATTTAAAAATAATTTCTTAGCAAAATCATTATAAAATAAAATATCGTAAACCACAGAATTATCTTACAGACTGCTCTATAGTCATAGCTACAGGAAATGGTGAACTTCTCCATCTCAGCAAATGTGGAAACTTAAATAAGATACAGAGATACACACACACACTCCTGCTGTATTTAGTCCTTCTGTTGCTATTTTTGCATTCAAAAAACTAACAGGCTGAAGTTCTTTTTGTTCTCATAGGGGCAACATCATCCAAAACCATTAATAGTGTCATTTTAACACCCGTAGTTCAAGCAAGCCTTCCACCCACAGTCCAAATGGGGGAGGATATATGTAAACCACAGCTCTTCCAGGAATTCAGTAATTTACCAAGTCAATGGAAACATTCATGCTAAACTACAGTAATATACTCATCTGTTGCCTAGTGCTGATTCCTGGATTAAATATGAGGACAAATTAAGAAATTTGAAAACTGAAGACTAGACTTTAAAATTTGGTCTCTGAAAATATAGCAGTTTGTATGATATCTACAATATAATGTATGGCTAGTTGGGAGAGGGCAGGAGGAATACTTTTCTTATTCTGATTACTAGAAAAGAGATGATGGAGGGATACAATAGAGCTATATGACAGTAACGGAAAGCATAGGAACTCTTTCTGTGATCACCACCTGGGTCAGCACTAGTTTCTCACAAAGTATGCCTTAATTTAGAAAAATAAATGAGGCTGTCCAGAAGAGTTGGGCTGATAGTCGATTGGACTACTCTTCCCAGGTACTTGAAATACGTTCTTCAGCATATGCTTATTGCACTTTGAGAATGAAAATGACAGTGGGAAATGCCAAGTCTTCCACATTACTGCCATAGCACTTGAAAAGATTTGGCAGTACACCTTTCTCTCCTGTGGAAGTTTAGTTACTCTATCCAAAAGCACCAACTATCCATCAGTATTAAAATTATTCAACTATGGATGCCACGAAAGCTCTAGCGAATGTGAACTGTAGGTCATCTGATGTATATTATTGTTACCAAATTAATTTTGACAAAAAGTTACATATATGGAAAAAAAAAATGATAGCAGAGGGGCCAAATCAAGACTGTATGTTTGAAGTCTCCATATGCTGACATTTAACCTTCCCTGTCTTCAAATGTGAGCTAAATGAGAAACTGCCAGTTTCATTAGGATGACATTCTGATTTTCTCACAACACACTGGGTGACATCTTACTTCAAGAGCATTCAATTCACTCTGGGTGAGAGGACTTACTAGAAACATTTTAGACAAAGAATAATCTAGGAAAAAACAAACAAACAAAAAACAACTATATAGAAACTTGACTGAAAAAAAATCACTCGTATTGCCTCACATATTTTAGCTTACAATCAGATTATCTGTTCCTCTTCTGTTAAATAGACAGATACCACTGATTCTTGTGTATTGCTGGCTTGATTCAAGCAAATACATCTAGCTCTTTAAAAGTCAAGTAAGATAATTACTCTTGCCTCCCAAATACTCACTTTTAGGCGTATCAGGTTTCTATGACTTTTTTTTTTTTAAATTTATGTTTGCAAAGATATGCAATGTCTCTTGCATGAGGTATACGTTAATACCTTTATTTGCAGAATGTTAAAAGATGAATGGAAGTTTATTATTTATTCTATGTTAAAAGAAATTATCTTTTATTTCTATTGCAATGAGGGGCAGTATCATCATCCCTATTTCTAAAATGGTTTCATTACAGAAGTCTACCTTTCTCCTGAAATGTTCATTGCCGGTCCGTGAAGCTTTACAAACTATTCACAGCAAGCTGTACTGCTCTTAAATATTAGAATACGCTGACAAAATTTCAAAAGAAAGGCTTTTCAAAACATAAAAATCCTCTGAAGTATTTTTACGTACAAACATAATAATTGAGAAGGGCTTTACAGAGCAAAACTGCACTGGACTAGTGGTGATTCCTAGCCAGATTTACACAGAACAGGGACAAATATATCTCTCTCCTGTGCCTTTAGTGGAAGTCCTAATCACTGGGATATTAGTATTCTGTGCCATTTCCCGTACTTCTTTAAATATTCATCAAACTAACAAAGGGTGATTTGGAACATTGCCCGTTACGTTAACGAATCAGGAAGCACAATATCTCAAACCTCAGGCTCCCAGCAGCTATTCCACTGTTGCTCTCTGATGTTTTCACAAACTTAATTTGCACAATCTTAATTTGCTTCAGTTCAGAATAAAGAACTAATGTCAAAGCCTTACAATTTTAACAGAGCTACCAGTTTTCAGTTAGCCTTCCCTACCTTTCCCTACCTTTTCTAAAGAGTTTTCCTATCGCCCAGCAGAGTCACATTCTCATAAATAAAACCTGAACACAGTTCCACAGAAACAAAAGTTTTCTCTGAACTAGGATAAACAAGCAAGAAATTTGTTCAAATGTTA
>CM021709.1:1215780-1288158 GCA_011074415.1 Stictonetta naevosa
AAAATAAAAAAAATTTTATATCACATTTGAAAAAAAATCAATAATTTTTTAAATTTTAACCCCCCCTCCCCCCCCCCCCCCCCCCCCCCCCCCCGAGTTGCAGGGAACTCAAGCAGTATGAGCTCCAGACAAGCTGATTTTGCAGAGAAAAATGCCAGATCATTTGAGGAAAAACGTATAGATGCTATCATTCTGCTCCTTTTCCTTGTGTTTTTCATCCACTTCTCTATTCATTACCATTTTTTAAAAAAACAAATACAGACCCCTCCTCCTAGACATGATTATTACTAAGAAATAGGAACTCGATTTTCTAGTGGTGATAACTTAAATGTAATTGAACCAGAGGTACCTGCAAGAGGCAGGTTTTCAAAAATTAGTCACATCAAGTTAGCTGAAAGCATTCCATACAAAATGGTTCCTCTCCTGATGAGCAGCAGTTGTCATCCTAAATGGCACAGCACACCCTGCACAGCTAACTATTTCTGTCTTCTCTTTCTTAATTACTACCACAGTTGCATGGCCATATTCTCTAAGATCTTGTCAGGGTGAATTTGTAGCAACAAAATTTCATATGAATAGTGTTACAGACCATTGCATATTCTCAAACCACTTTCTAAAGCAAATATGTTAAAGCCAATGCAAATAAGGTTATCGCTAAATAGTCTGTCTACCATTATGTTATTTGCTTTTTCTTTCTAGCCACATAATAATACTCTTTTTACAGAGTATTCCTGTAACTGAAAAGGTTGATGATACATCTCTTAATGTTTCTAACACAACCAAATGCAGAATGTGCAGAACAGTCAGTGATCTTTGCTCTCATGTTTTAAAAATTCAACAACATGATTAGCCAGGCTAGGTAAAGAGAGAGATGAAAGGGAAATACAATAGGGATCTATAAAATTTTGAGTGCTATGGAAAAGATTAGGAGCAGCATTCATTGTTTATTTTAATAAAATGATGGTGAGCCAAATGGAGAAGCTTCTTCACACAAACTCAGCTGTAGAGATTATTGCTAATGCATTGCATAGATTCAGAAGTTTATGTAGATTCAACAAGTAGTACAAGTAGTACAAGACTAACTCGTGGAAGGAGAATCACAGGATAAACCATCTCTGATCCCCTTGACACCTTTTTGTGGCCCCATACCACAGGCAGAACGCCTTAGATAATCGTATATAGACCAGTCCAACAGAGCCTCTAAAAATGTAAAGGTCCAGCTGGTAACTTGGAACAATAATTTAGGACACTCTCTATGTGGATTTAAACACTGTTAGGGTTTCATAATGCCTGCCTGTAATGAGAGGAATCTTTGAAGCCCAATGATGACTGTGCTGAAGGTTTGAGCAGGCTCTTAATAATCTAGATCATAACCAGTATCATAGAGGATGCAGAAACCATCATTTCCTCTTATTTCTACAGGTAGTTAATGGATGTCTTGCTTTCCAGTTTCTCATAGACTTATAGATCTATATCTTCCCTTTATATGTTTTTCCCTATATATTTTCACTTAAATTTGACTTATTCCTTCAAGTAATGCTAAACACACAAAACATTTTAGATACTTCATTTTCTTAACACTGACATCACATTTAGTTTAGATTTCCACAAATGTGAATAAAGGGATAGTCTGGTCAAAAATAATATATTTTTTTTCCCTTTTACATATTCATCCAAAAATACAACAGTAACATGACACTGTACATACAGAACATACACATGATTTGGGGTATAAAAATAAGGCAAAAATTAACAGTTTGCTACAGGATCAATACTCTATGCACAGATCACTACATTTTTAAGTTTGTCGTTTTTGTGTGTGTGTGTGTTTTTGTTTGTTTGTTTTTTAAACACTGTATGAAATTTAAGCATGGCCATCATAAGTCAAAAGTGACTTTGCCTTTAGCTGCTGGCTATACTCTATACTCAAATACTGCCCAAAATACAGTTGGCTTCCCTGCTGCAAGAGCACACTAAAGACTTGCAGTCATCTGCTTGCCCCCAAGGTCTCTTAGGCCCTTTTCTCCAAAGGTGACACTTCCTAAAGGTAGAAAACTGCTACTCACAGCATAAACATTCCATTTAACCTGATTTTAATATTCTTATCCACTTTTGCAATGTTTATATTAATGAAGGCTGGAAAAAAGCCCTTTTCACCATTATTTTGGATTATTTTAAGCACCTCCTATATAATCATAAGACCTAGCAAACAAATGCGTGTGTTACTAAATCTGACAGTGATCTTCATTTAGACTGTTGAATTATTTTCCTACCCAGAAGTAATAATGATGCAGAACAGTACTATATTTCCTGTATTCATAGATCAGTAATTACAGTCTACATTAACCTTTTCTCCATTCAAAAACTAACCTATGAATGCTCTGGTTCTTCATTAAAATGAGTTTAAGAAAACATTTTTTATCATTTATGAACCTTCAGGTTATGCATGAACTTTCCTGATGTCCAGATGATCAAAAGGAGTTTATTAGCTCCCAGACTTTACACAGCCTGCAAGGAACGGTTCAGGTTTTAAATCCTCAAAACTTTATTTCCTTGCCTTGCCCCAAACTCTTGACATTTTCTCTAATGTCATTTGACATGGTAGCATATATACTGTCCATTTCGTTGTGTTTCACTTAAGCATGTCTTTTCAGTGCAACACTGTAAAGACAAAAGGAAGTTACAAATGCATTTTTTGTTTGTTTGTTTTTAATGCAAACATGGATATGTTTAGCAAATTCCTTAAGGGAAGTAATTATTAAGGAATATGTTTAAGGAATATGTTTTACTATGTATTTTGGTGTCCTTTCAGAGCAACAAACCTGATTTAGACCCAATGCATTTTGAAAATACTTTAAGTTTAATTGGAATGCATCTCTTCCTGTCCACTGTTGATAAGAGATACACCTAATCTAAATCTATTTAAAAACAAAAGGGACTAGATGCACAATATTGTAGAAAGATCAGGATAACCTGAGTATGAAATTTTAAGTGAAGACATTGAAAGCTGCTCCTTTTTGAATGATGAGAGAGAAGGAGCACTGGAGATAGTGAGGACTCTTCCCTTTGGGTTTCTTAAGCAGAACATCAGTCCTCTCCTGTTCTAGAGAGAGAGGATTATTTTCTGCAGAAAGCTCCAAAGGAAGATGAAGGGGTAGGGGCTGGGACAGCTTGATGTTTACTATTGCAAAGACCGTCACTGAAACATAATCCTAGCCCAACATTCAGCTAGTGTAATGCAATGTCAAGACACCTGGAGGAAGAAAACATACTTTTGTCACCCATCTCTGCCTATCCAAGGGGGGAAATAGAATCTGTGGAGAGATTAGTCCATTATCACTGCCCATAACTTCACTTCCACAGTTATCAGGACCAGTGGATGTCGTGCCATTTTCTCAGGACAAAAATCACATAGAATCACTTAAGCTTGAGGAGATGTTTCTTGCCTGAAAGAATGCAATTTGTTAAAGTCTAAAGAAGAAAAAAAAATCAAAGTAAAAATCTTTTCAATTTAACATGCTTCTCTTCTTTCATAGAAGCTTGTAAACATCTACTCTACACTTGTAAACATCAACTCTGTTTAATAAATTATCAGCTATTTGACCATGTGAGGAAGCCACATCAAATAGTAAGGTAATAGTCCTCCCATATATTCTTCTTTTTACAAAATAAGGAAGCTTTATGGCAGAATTCATAGGAATGTACTTGTAGATAATGGCTTATAGTATATAGTAACCTGAAGAGATTTTGAGCCCAAGTCTGCTCTCTTTCTGTCCTCTAAGAAGAGGGGTGACAGTTATGCTTTGCTTTTTTCATTTTGTTAAAAACATGCTGGAATTTGGAAGGATTCTTCTCACATCCTACTTCAATAATGATAATGATAAAAAAAAATAATAAAAAAAAGCTTTTAAAATAGCATCATGGGGCATATTTTGAAACTGTGCAACTAAACTGCCGTTATCTATATGTTAGGACAACTTTTGCTTCACATTCTTTTCTATTTGCTGTGCTGTTTAGTAGCAGAAGAAGCTATAAGCTCCAGGAGCCAATCTGCCACAGTTGTCTTTTTATACAATCTGAGAGAATTTACATGGGCTGGCAGACAAAATTGCCCTTTGTATGCTTTGTCTCTAGGGGAATTTGCAAGTATGTCCAAGTTTTATAAAATACTGATAATCACACTATACACCAAGCACAAAGGACAGATTTTCCCAGAGTCTTTTCCGAGCAAGTTAAAACTGTGTACAAACAGAAAATAACAGATAATACTTAAAAGAAAACCAACCCATTTATGCATCAAAGTTAAAGTGGGTCACTGTGCAATGTAAAGCACATTTTTACTGGATATAAATTTATCAGCTCTCTGCTGCACTATGCATGACAGCAGTCTTGTGATATTTCAAGTACAGAATGGGTCCCTGGGGACATCATGTAATTTATAATGGACTAACCATAATAAACTATAGCAGTCAGAAAAGGAGCTGCTTCCAATGAAATAAGGCATGCTGGTTCATTTGTCTTATAGGAAGTCCTGTTGAAGGTCTAGCTTTTCTGAGGTCAGCTAGAAGGCTGGTTAGTTGTTAAAAATATTCCAAAATGGAGTCTCTCCTTTTTCTTTCAGAGAGTAAGAAATTGAGAACGGAAAAAAAAATCAACAAAATAAAGCAAAAAAAAAAACACAAAACAAACAATCAAAAAAAAAACCCAAAACAACAAAAAAAACCACAACCAACCAACAACACACAAATACAAAGGATCCCACTACACTTCTTCCATCAACTAATAACACCCCTGTCCCCCAAGTGCACAGTAAATGCCTTACTGTTCTTTGTGCTGGCAAGGCTGTATCATAATTGGTGCAGTAACAAAATCCAGCAATACCTGTGGGATCATACGTACTGTCTTCCTCAGATTTTGCTGCAAATTAATTAGGTGCCAGCTGTCTACAAAGTCTCTATTTATTTTTGACATATCTGTAACTTCATTTTTTCACACAGTCCTTGCAGGAAGACTGTGGGTGTGTTTGCTCTGTTCATAGATACTGAGTGAGGGTTGATACCTAAAAATTCACGCTCCAGTGTGAGAACTGATAAGCAGATTAAAGGTGCTCTTTCCCAAAACACACATGTATCTAGCATATCCACTCAGCACTGGAATGTACAAGGTTCATAATTAATGAAAGAATTAGGTTAACCTAATGGTATTAAGGACCCAGTATTAAAGATTCCAAATCCTGAATTCTTATAGGCCTTTGATGACCTGATAACCTAGAAAATATATTATCAGCTTGGATCTCTGAAGAGAAAGTTTCATTTGACCTTTTCTCGTCATGGCACTTGATCATTTGAAATAAGGATGGTGTTCATCGGCGTAGAGTCCAACTGGAGACCTGTGACTAGCGGTGTTCCCCAGGGGTCGGTGCTGGGTCAGGTCTTGTTCAACTTCATCGACGACCTTGATGAGGGAATAGTGTCTGCCCTCAGCAAGTACGCCGATGACACAAAGCTGGAAGGAGTGGCTGACACGCCAGAAGGCTGTGCTGCCATTCAGCGAGACCTGGACCAGCTGGAGAGATGGGCAGGAAGGAACCTAATGAGGTTTAACAAGAGCAAGTGTAGAGTCCTGCACCTGGGAAGGAACAACCGGACATATCAGACCTGCTGGCGAGGAGCTCTGAGGAGAAGGACCTGGGGGTCCTGGTGTACGACAGGTTAACCATGAGCCAGCAGTGTGCCCTGGTGGCCAAGAGGGCCATTGGGATCCTGGCGTGCATTAAAAGGAGTATGGCCAGCAGGTCAAGGGAGGTGATCCTCCCCCTCTACTCTGCCCTGGTCAGGCCTCACCTGGAGTACTGTGTCCAGTTCTGGGCTCCCTGGTACAAAAAAGACAGGGATCTCCTGGAAAGAGTCCAGTGGAGGGCCACAAAGATGATACGGGGCCTGGAGCATCTTCCCTATGAAGAAAGCCTGAGAGACCTGGGTCTGTTCAGCCTGGAGAAAAGGAGACAGAGGGGATCTTATCAATGTTTATATATACCCGAAGTGTGGGAGACAGAGGGATTTGGCCAACCTCTTTTCAGTGGTTTGTGGGGACAAGACAAGTGGTAATGGCCACAAGATGGAGCACAGGAAGTTCTGCACCAACATGGGAAAAAACTTCTTCACTCACAGTGAGGGTGACAGAGCACTGGAACAGGCTGCCCAGGGAGGTTGTGGAGTCTCCTTCTCTGGAGATATTCAAGGCCCATCTGGACACCTACTTGGGCAGCCTACCCTAAGGAATCTGCTTTGGCAGGGGGTTTGGACTCGATGATCTTTCGAGGTCCCTTCCAACCCCTACAATTCTGTGATTCTGTGAAATAAATGTTTAAAAAAAATTGCTCTAGTTACACCTTATTTTTCAGTTACCACTTAATGATATAATGAAGACACAAGTAATTAAAACTATCCTTAACATTAAATGTAATAAATTTAAATATTTAATATTTAATTTAACACTAGTTATGAGAGGCTGCAGTAAATCTTGTAGGACTGTTCTGTTGCAAGTTGTTAGCAGGTGTCACTGACCTAGGCTCTGCCGTGTGCTCATTGGTGTTTTTCCTTGCACTTTGGTGCCATCTCTCATTCACATAACACCAAATGTGAGGACAGCAGAGGGCATTTTTCTCTTCAAGGAGAGAAAAAGGGAGATGCCACATGGGATACAAATCTCAGGCAAATCCCCATCTGACAACAGGCTTATTGTCTAGCTGCCAAAAGTATTTAGAAATCCAAAAACATCTTTTTGAGTTCACGATATGCAAAAGTTATGGTAATCTTGATATAACTCCTCAAAGAAAATTGACCTGGTACAACAAACATAGTGCAAACCAATTGATTGCACTTTGCAGACATGCATATTCATGGGTCCTACCTTGCAGCAAGCAGAGAAGTTGAGGAGGCCAGGTCAGCAGAGAGAGCACGGTGCAGGCACTCAGTCAGTATTCATGCTTTACTAGGTCTCAGAGCTTTGAGCATATCTCATATAAGAATGTTAAACTTCAAAAAGAAATGACAATCAAGTCAGTTATACAGTGTACAGAATGAACCAAAAACTTTAAGATTATGACCACCAAAGCAGGTAGACTGAAAATGCCAAGTCATTGCTAGAGTTTTCTTGTCCGTTCCTATAATCCTAATTCCTCATCATGCCAAACCGAAGTGTTTTAGAGGGAAGCTGACTCTTGAGCTGAAGTACTAAGCTTTTATTTTTTCCAGAAATCTTGGTGGAAAAAAAGATAACATTTTAGCAAACTTAAAACAAACACCGATATTTGACATTAAAAATGAAAAAAATGTTTTAGTTGAAAGAAAAAGTAAAATCTCCTAGAAAAGAAAATCACTTCCCTGGGATATTAAAATAACTTTTTTTTTTTTTTTTAATTAAGTATTAAATAATGTACTAATATGATAATTTTCCTTTTTTTTTTTTTAAAAAAAAAAAAAGGCTTTCCTAAGATAAGTATTTTATATAACTTTAAATCCAAAAGCATCACAAAATTTTTCAAGGCTATAAAATAATGAATAGCAAGTTTTCAAAAACAAATATCCGCAAAGCATATATTTTTCCATAAATATTTTTGATAGAGATAGACTCATCTAACAAGACATGAACAGTGTTTTCTCCAAGCAGTCACAATTAGTAGTCCAGCTATCAACAGGTCAACAGGGATATTTTTATAAATATTTATAAATATTTATAAAAGTTAAAAGTTTTAACTTTTATAACAGCAATCATTGCATCTTCACAAAGCAAAGTGTTTGGGAATATCAAATTTAGACATCTTGCTAATGAAAAAAACAAAGCCACAAAACCCCAAACTCATCTATTATTTTATGCATTATGATTGACTGACAAATAAATGGTTACCATGTGCTTTGAAGCTAGGAAAGTACTGGTACAATTCTTATCCTCTTTCAGAGTGGATCTCATAAATACAGGAGCAAGAGGCATTCTGCATCTACTAAAGAATAATGGTGCAGAGGTGTTATAAAATGACTTTTCAGAGTAATATGTACAGTGGAATAATATATGTCATTAGAATGACATATCACTTTAAATCTGCCACTAAGTAGCAAAGCCAAATCTGTTTCCAATACCAAAGAGATTTTGCATACGGCATAGTTTCCGCTTAGTAATGCGTGACTTCTTGCAAAATCTAAGTAAGTTGAGTTTATAGGCTAACAGGTTTGCATTGTTATGTCAATTATTATTCAAAGAGAAAGATTTTTCCCTCCCTTCCCTTGCTGTTTGAACCACTTTGACAACTTTCAAGGTGTGCCCAGTAAAGAGAAATGATTGGTTTTATACATGGTGTTTAACCCCTTGTGAAATCCTTTGGGGCTGAACCTGCTCACCTGAGCAAAGGAAGCAGGATTTGGTATTTGTTTTCAAGCACTCTCAGCTGTGAATTACACTCCTAGGGAAGAAGCATGGACTTATGCCGGACATCCTTCCCACTCATCAGCACCAGGAGGACATCCCTGACCCATAACTTCCCTGTAACCAATCTGAGTCAGGGAGGGAGTAGGTGATGGATGGGCAGGCTGCAGTTAATAGAAATATGCTATGACAGAAAAACAGCCGTAATTTAATTTAAAATCTTTTAGCATGAGTGAGAAATTGTACTTTATATTTTATTTGCCTCTTCTATCCATTTTTAAATTTTTATTTTTATTAAATATTTCTTGCTTTTGTAAATTTATTTCTGTTTGGATCTCATAAAAAGTTTTTTTTTTTTTCTTTTTTTTTCTTTTTTTTTCCCCCTCTTTCTCTTATCCTTAATTAATGTGAATGTCAAACCTGTTCAGTAATCATGTAGCTTTGGGTAGTAATGAAGGCAAATAAATAATGCTTAACCTTTCACAGAGAGATTTGGAGATCCTTCCAAAAACAATTAAGGCTTGTATGATTCACAGGAATTAACAAAGGTCAGCAAGTTAAGTTTCCAAACTTGTGTAAAAACAATAGCATTAAAATAAGGGGGGGTTGGGGGGGGGGAGGGAGGGTGTTGAGGAATAGGTAGGCTGTCCTTCCTATAGTCTTAAACACCTCTAATTTTAAAGCATTTGTTATGAGTTGGAGAAATTAGGCAATGTTGATTAGATGCTGATGTTGCTTGGGAGGATTTCCCATGCTGTGGTTCTCTTGCTTTTTTCTTATCCAACACCCTCCATGAATTTTCTTCTGCATGCTTGGCACACAATTTTCTTTCAGATAAGTTTTGATGCAAAAACAATTTGATGTGTCTGGAAACATTGCAGACAAATTTTTCTGTCCTGACATGGAGGTTTTGGCTTCTGTATTACTACATTCCTTATCCAGACAATGCCCTCTCTCCTCAAGGAACAATTTCTTTGCATGACATGGAAGGGGAAAATATCATCCTCTATAACGTAACCGTTACTGGATCCTTCCATTACTACCTCAGTTTTTGTGCTGTTGGTTTATCACCGCACATCTTGTCCTTTTTGCTACTGTCAAAGAGAATACAAAGGCCTTTGTTTCCTGTAACCTGCATGACATTGTACACCCGTGCCTGCCTGTCATCTCTCCTCACAGGGTTTTATAAACATCAGCACTGTAAAATTTCAATAAAAAGTTGAAGATTAAAGACAGAGATGATCAATTAATCAATTTTTCAGAAAAGATCTTTGGAAATACCTAACAAGGAGATCTCAAAGGCCTCATACCATTCATACGTGAGCTTAGGAAATATCAGTCTTTAGACGTATCAACCAAACTTAGAAATGTAAGTATGTGTGACTATGCACATCAATATATATATACATATCTCTACTCAAGTACTATTTGAACAATAATTAGCACCAGAACTAAAAATGTGCACAGTTTACATGATTTAAGCTTTAAAGCATTTGTAAGGGAACCTCAGTCGATCCAAAACCCAGAACTATAGGAAGATTTTATTTCCTTAGATATATTCTTTCTAAAAACGGGAAAGTTTAAAAAATGGTCACAGCTGGAAGCATGCTGTTAGCCATTAAGGTGCCAAAATGAATGCAGTAAATCAGCTCTGAATCAGAAATATAGAAAAAATACTCTTTTTCGTAAAATTGCATATTTTCAGAAGCTTTGCCCTAAAATTAAAAATGAAACAAAACAATACAATCACAACAACAACAACACAAAAACAACATCAACAAAAAAATCCCACCTTGTCTTGGCAGGAGTCTTAGTCCAGTGAAGTGTATCTCTATTTGCATGAGTAGTTTACATCACCAGAATATGCAACCCCATTTCTGTAGGTAACTATCCCTTTTTAATTTATTGAATACTTAGACTCATGAACATCATAATAAATCAGTCACTCCAAATACCCTTCAAGTATAATAAGCATTACAAATTAATAATGTCATGCTGGTTATTAATTTTGATAACCAAAGAATTTGCATTAGTGAATTTACTTGCTATTTAGTTATTAATGTTAGATTTATTTAATATGCAACAGTTACAATGTGTTAGAAGCCAGTTCCCACGATTTGATTCTTTCACAGCTGTTCAATATTTGGCTGATGCCTAAGTTTTTTCCTTGAAATAATGATTTCCCTTTATAATTTGAGAATTGTGATTTGTTAGATAATTTCTGATAAAACATTTTGTTACTCTTAGATAATAGAGATAGTCAGTAGTACAATTTACCAATAAGAAGTTGGTATTAATATTTTAAATTGCAGTCAAGTAAATTGAATGAAGGAAAAGCCATGTTACCCAAGTTGTGAAATAAGTGTTAAAACTCAGAATAGGAAAAAAAAATAAATAAATCAGATACTCTGCAGCATAAGCCCTATTTTTGTGCCAGGGGGTTTGATATAATACTTATTAGGATTTGATAACATTAAATGTATTTATAGATACAACAGGTAAAAGGGTAGATATATAATTGCTCTATTTGGATTTGGAAATGATACTCACCAAAAATATTTGAGGTATTTGATACTCAGGTAAAAATATTCTTAGACCCCAAAATCATGAATCAGTCTTAAAACTGTAATACACTTATTTCTATCTTGTAATAATCTCTGAAAATAAGGGTCAACTGTCCATCACGTACTTGTAACAAAGCAAATGTGCTAACATTTTAGTCTTTTCTCAGAACTTGGATATACAATTCAGAAGCTCAGAGGAAGATGTGATATATTACAAAGAATGAAGAGCTGAAATCATGCTCGAGTTTTCCTTAACTGTCTGGAATATTTTACTTCTCTTGTTGTATGTCTCCTGATGCATACCCAGCATCCTGTCATGAGCAGCTTGTCACCTCAGTACCAGGTGCCAGACTCCAGATCTTCCCATCTTCAATCTCTGCTCCTTTTCTGCAGTAAAGGTGCTCTTTACCCACAGAAAAGTGATACAGAACAGACCAGTCATAAAAACAAGACTGTTGGGCTGGGAACAGAGGGTAGCCAGGTGGATTACTTCAAAAGGAATTACCTGCTGCTGTCTGTGTTTCCAGACAAGAAAGAAGATTTGGCAGTTTTAGCCTTTGGCAGCCTTTTCCTATTGGCCATTTGTTCTCTCTTCCGGTGCTCCATCTGCTCCCCCTGGTTGGGCCAACCAAAGAATCAAGTTGTGGCAGGTCCTGTGGGTATGTACGCCTAAGGCAAGGCTACCTATAAATACCCTGCAATCTCCCCCATGTAGCAATACTTAGGGTTTGGAAACACAGCTATGAACTCCCTTTTGTTTGAACTTCTGGCTCATGAACTGTTCCCTCAGAAGCTTGACAGAGCTCTCTTCCTGGTTTGTTAATCTTGAATCATTCTCTTATGCAATAGAACATCTCCAATTGGAAAAAGAGCTAATTCTACTATCCTTAGAGTCAATAATTTGGTTATCCAGGCTGTCTCCTGTTAGATGTTAAGTAGAAAGAGGAAAGAACAGAGCTTGGGTTTTCCATATGGGAACACCACATAAAATGATGTAAGACTGTTTAGACTTTTTTCTCTAAAAGGAAATACTATCCCACCACAAACAGCCACTGTCATATTTCTGTAACTAGGGCACCAGCAACTAATCAGCAATAGATTCAGAAGAGTTGACTCTGAGAAAGACTTACCAAACTTCTGAGGAGAGATTTTCAGCTGTTCCCCTTCCCTAAGTGTTTTCTAATTGACTAGCACTAAGCATCTCACTGTACATTGCTGATGTTCCTGAAATGACCAACTCCCCAACTGCTGCATAGACAAATCAACACCAAGTTATGGGTTCCCCTTCACACATTAAACCTACACATCAGTGGCCTCAATGCCCAATTTCCTTGAGGCCTTTTTTGACCCCAAAATTCTTAGGCATTCACTTCAGATGAGAGCTGTGACCGTTAAATCTTCTGCAGCTTTGAGAAAAGAACTTGCCCGACATGACACAACTACATATACATCTTTTAGGTTTTCTTTATTTATATTTTTTTAGTTCAAGAATTACACACTAGCCAACATTATTATATATTTACATGCTGAAACTGGCTGCAATAGTTTTAAATTCAAGAAAATATCTCTTATGTGCTACTCATTTACAATCATCATTTTACTACCTCATATATCCCAGAGGTTAGCAGTCCTTTTGAGAAAGACATGAAGATCTGATGCAATGATGTCCACTAGTATTTTGCATTTTCTAGCCATTGGAAAATGTGCATTATGTGCATATAAGAAAGGCTACAAGGTCATTAGTAAGGCTGATGATTACTACATTATGAATTAAATCGTACTAAGTAAAAAAGATAAATCAGAACTGTGCAAAGACAGTACTAACAGAACTATTTAAACACCCATGCAAATAAAAATGTGATAGAAGTCAAATCATAGTCAGCTTGTTAGAATTAATCATGTTTCAAATGTCCTTTTTGTCTTCAACTGAAAGTAACAGGACAGACCATTAACAATACAGCCTGATGAATATCTGTCAAATGACACTAACAGTGAAAACATACAAAACATTATCAAATTGGAATAGATGACCTTATGTCTGAAAAAACATTAAAAAAATACAACCCTTAGTATGAAAGTATATGTGAGATTTTTCATCTTTTTTTTTTTTTTTGTCAAAGCACTTACAAATAAAATAATTTTATACTTATGAAATGTTTCTGTTGCATATTCTTGTACAGATGAACTATTTCAATTTATTATTAATGGATATTTAAATTATTACTATTTTTACAAAGTAAAATAGGGCAGTATTTTTGATCAACATTCCATTTGCTTCTTAAAAATTTAGACAAAGTTCCTAGTGCATTTTATGAAGCTTTACCTTTGGTGTTAAGCAGTAACTTATTAGATTTTCATTTTAAACAATTTCTGGAGTTAAGATTCTTTGGCTTTGGGGGACTATGCTATCTAATGACAGTCAATTTTTTTTTTTTTTTTTCTCTAAAGAAAAACTATTAAGTCTACAATTAGATACCATAAGAGATACAGATTTCAGAAACAGATGCAGTATGCAGGCTTTCTGTAACAAAATCACTAACAGCTGAATTCTCACCTACCCTGGATTCCTTCATATTGCCACTACAGCAGCAACATAAAGGTACCTTATTGTATGTGAAAATCAGGCCCTATTTGTTTATGCTATCTGAGTACTGAGTGCCCAACTACCATCTTCTGCTGCTTGAACATTTTAACCTTACAAAAAAAAAAAAAAAAAAAAAAAAAAAAAAAGATTGTGCTAGCAGTAATAGAGTCGCAATGGCTATTTTACACAACAGTACTTTCAATACGTTTTTATATCTGGAATCCAAATCTCTTTATGCAAAAGGGTGTTTAAATTACTCTGCTAGAGCACTGCAATTATTGTACTTAGTAAAAAAAAAAAAAAGTCACTAAACAATTACTGTGTCTATTGACTGCTCATTTACAGCTTATTTAATTATTTACATCATTTTAGGACACATTAATCTAAACCATAAATAGAATTAGCTTTTTGCCTTACCATAAAGTACAAATTAGAAGTTAAAAATGTTTAAGAAATCTGATAATATTTACACACGCTCAGCTTAAGTTATGGTTGCTCACATTTTATGTTTTATGTACACATAGCAAAATGTTATGATCTCTACTGATATAGTATTGTACCCTGGCCATCCCACTCTAGATTATTTTCTAGAAATAATATTTTTGCCATTTTTTCTTGGTTCCCTTAGGACTGTTTTTGAAAACTTACTAGTGGACAATGTTGTTATAAAAAGAGAGAGAAGAAATAGGCAAGCAATGTGAGGACTAGTCTAATTTCAGATGCTAGGAGGTATAGTACTATCATCATGTCAAATGGTGCAATGCTCCATATGAATTATATGCATTGATCTGCTGATATAGAAATGCCCAGTTACCCTGTATAGTAAGTTGTTTTTTTTAAAATACATGAATCTTTTTTTTTTTTTTCCAAAAATATATTCATACACTGATTGATGGTAGAAACAAAACTATTATTAGCTTATTCCTTTAACACGCCAACATATGAATGTGTGTGCATATATATACACTCATCATTTGTGTATATACACACATATGTCCATACAGACATTTAGTCATATGTCCATATGCACATATAGTTGGATAATGTTTAACATTTGTTGTCTAATGTTCAGTACCATGTTAATTATAGAATTGTAACTGACTAATAATTATAATGAAAAGTATTTGAACTTTAATGCATATTTTGTCTGAAATAAGTAGGATTTGCTCCCCAGGTATGAGACAACCTCTCATTTTCTCTATGCATTGTGCTTTTGTACCTTACAGATTTTATGTCCTTTGTATTAGAATGTAAAAACTCTCTGAAGAACTCTGTGACATACTCTTATCTGTTTTCCTCCCCTGGGAATGGGAAAATAAATGTTCACAATGTCATTGCTTGAGTCTTTCTTCCCAGTCATTAAACTGCAATAGGATAGAAACATAACATTCCTTATGCAAACACAGAAATATGTTGCATGGATTTTCAGTTTTGAAAATGTTTATCATACTTACTAGCAGTCATATACAGTAGATATTTACAGATTGATCTCAAAGATTTCATTAAAACTGTGCCATGTTATAGTCATAATTTGCCCATGAATTTCACAAAGATGAAAAACACCTTAATTGCTGGCTATCATGTCTAGTAGAACAATAAAATGTGTAACTATAATTACATAACAAGGTTCATCTAAATTATTAACTTTTATATGTTGCTTATTGAAACTAACAACAATCAACAGGATTAGTAAGACCTAGAATGTTGATTTTCTGCCAGTTCTAAAGCAAAAGCAAATTTCTTCTGGTTTACCTGGAGAGTAGCACACCCATTAAAACTCATACCTCATGTATGTTGAGATAATTCCTGACTTTCACTCAAGGATCCCATAAGAGGAGTGAGTGCTCACCTTGAGTTCTACTTTTCCCTTGACAGTGCCTCACCAGTCTTTCTTACCCGCATCTTTTTGTATCACAGTGTTCAGCCTTAGTACAAAAACTATAACCACTTCTTTTCTGGAAGAAGCCTTCCCTTTCACTGATTTTATATATCACATTAATAGCCAGAAGGACATAGTAAAAGCAAAAGAGCTCCTTCCTCCCAGGTAATACATTTGTCCTAGTGGTACCTGAGCAGAAACCAAACATTTTCTTTCACGCTCTGAATAGTGACATCAGAGAGTATTATGGCTTATACTATAACTTCAGATAAATTAATGTGCAGTTCTAGGATTCAGTCTCTGCGGCTTTCATAATTAGCTCATTCAGTAAATCAATGCAGAGAATCAACATATTCTCTGTAAGGTTTCACATTTGAGGTGTATCAACCACAAGCAAGCTGCCAGCTCCCTGCATTCAATCTATGCTTCTGTGAAATAAATAAATAAATAATAAATGAAAAAACGCAGAGTTGGTAGCAATTTAAGAAATGAAAGAAAAACTTCTACAGAAGAATACTATAAGAAGGCTTTTATTTATGATAATGGGTACCATTATTAAATAACAAACTTTGAAGAGAAATTCTGAATTGTAATGTGGCACTTTTGTTGTTTTCTTTGAATTGGGAAAAAAATCCAACATGATTCACTCCTAACACTTGAAATTCCACGTGTCTACACAGCTTAGTGCATTGTGCATGAAATGCAGTCAGAAAGTAAGTATATGAATTAAAAAGCATCATTTTTTGACTTGGAAAGTTTATCATATGATGAAAGCTTGACTCCTACATATTGCAGAGTCCAAACCTGAAAGTAGTATGTGAACATACAAAACAACTCCATTGAGAACAATAGATGGTGTCTATGCCCAGCAAATCCCTTTTCAGGCTTAAAACAACTGTTCTTTCCCCATTGGAAAAAGAAATAAGCATGCCACATGCTCAAAACAAAGTCAGAAAATCACCTATTATTTCACAGAACTGTTTTGTTCCCATCACTGTCCCATCACTGTCATTGACTGTTAAGGGGGGGGGGGGAGGGAGGACGTGGACCAAACACACTAATTTGCAAGAAAATTACTTTCTTAAAGCAAGAACAAAAAAAATAAAATATTTTATGAAAAGTGTCCCTATGAACTACTTTAAAGCATTGCCAAAGTTAAACGGGGAAATAGTATCTGCCTGAAAAAATTTCCTTTGCTATTTGGAAGGTACTGGAATTGGAATTTATTTCCGAAACATGTACGCAAATGAGAGATAGCATAGATACAATAACATGTGGCTTTTACTTCATTAAATATTTTCTGTTAAACAAGACTGGGGATCCGATTTTTTAAAAGCCATCAGGAATTTATACTTTTTATACTGTTCTTGGAAATGTTTAATTTTTTAATTACAGAAAATGTTTCCACAATGGACTAAATGGCAAACTCCACTTTAACCTATAAAATTCTATTTTTGTCTGTTCTATTTTGCCTATAAAATTAAAGCTCTATAAAAAAAAATATATTAAACAAGTTTCCTACAGCAAAAACTGAATTTTGCTAGTTTGTCCAATGGAAAACACCCTAAAGCAGGAGACTTGCAAAAGGGTGGTGAGGCACTGGCACAGGCTGCCCAGAGAAGCTGTGGATGCCCCATCCCTGGCAGTGCTCAAGGCCAGGCTGGATGGGGCTTTGGGTAGCCTGGTCTTTTGGGAGATGTCCCTGCCCATGGCAGGGGGTTGTGACTGGGTGAACTTTAAGGTCCCTTCCAACCCAAACCACTCTATGATGCTATAGTGTAAGTAAACTATTAAAGTGATAGCTACCAAATCTTTCCCTTTAAGCAAAACAAAGCAAAAAGCGAAATGGTATTACCTACTCCAGACTGAGAAAATACCCTGTTAGTATCTTTGTACTGAAGTACATATGCTCAGATATTTACTGTTGAAAGAGGTTTGATACCTTTAATCAAACTGAATGTTACGTGTTAAGCATAATGACAGTGACAAGCATAACACTAAAGAGACTGCAAACTTTTAAGAAATCACACAAACCCACATAAATATTTCAGACTAAGGTACATACTATGACTGACAACATTCATTTGCAGTGCGTATGTGTGTGTACATGTCTGTGAGCATTCATATACCTCTCTATGTATACAGACATAAATACACACATACACTCTTACATATATGTAGCCTTGTCTTTTCTTGGTTCTTGATTTTTAATTGTTCTCTACCTTTCAGTAGAATGCCAGGGCACCATTGGTTTCCTTCAGCCACCTAGAGAATTATTATCTGGCCAACCAACTTTTGGCACATTGGAAAAATGATTCCCCTTCCCCAACACAAAAACAACAGCATGTCTACCCATTCAGGACATGATCACTTGATTCATTTTTATACCACTGCTACATTCCTCTACAGATCACAACTGCAGTCATTGGGACTGCAAGCATATGCTATCTTTTTAAAACCCAAACAAAACTAGTGCTTTATGCTTCGGCATCTGTGCAAACACCCAACCCTAATATTATCAGTCAAAGGTTTAGCTCTTTCAATAAACAGGAAATACCTGAATATGGTTGGGAAACCTCTGACCATCATCATCTTGGAAAGATGATAGGCACTACTTGTTTTCAAGTTTACACCTTTAAAAGGTAAACTGTATGTTTCATGAGCATGATAACAGTACACTCTCCTAAGTGTAGATACATGTCTTGTGTACACAGTTTCACAAGGAATGGTATATACTGCTGTTGAAACTAAAACTTGTTACACCTGTAATTTGTGTCACTAAACTTACATGAGCACTAAAAGAAGATTGTGGGGGATAGCAAGACAGAGATGATTATCAGAATCTAATTTGCATTTGCGTTTGAATGCATTTATAGTTTGATAAGGGGTTGTGTCCATACTGAAAATTTACATATTTATGATTTAACAGGAACAACCAAAATGTTATAAAAGCAGACCAGAGAGCGGGCCAGCAACTAAGGTGTTTTAAAATAACTTTTTGTCCTGAATAGAATTTTTCTAAGTCCCACTTTTGGCTGTACAACTGGTTTGAAGAGAAATCCAGTTCTTGCTTCCTGTGTGGCTTTGTTTCTTAGTTCACATAGTAAAGCCAATAGACAATATTGAAGAAGGAAAAAACAACAGGGAAGAATATGCGTGACCATCTATCTATGGCATTTACATCAGTCAAGTCAGGGATGGTAATTTTCAGTTGAGATGCACGTCTCCGTAGCCTACTTTTCTTCTGTGCCACATGCCGCTCCAGGGCATTGCGACCGAAGCTGTGTCTGGGTAAGCCAGCTTTCCGGTACTGGATGCTTGAAGTGTCATAGGCCAGCATTGTGCTCCTAGGGTCCCCAAGTCCCATCACAGCCTCAGAGGCAGCCATCTCATTTTTAATTTCAAGTGTGCTCAACAAAATATTTTCATGTGGATCCATCTGTAAGAAATAAGAAGGCAGATTTAACAAGGTAAGAAAAGAAGCCCATTCAGTTGCAAATTGAAGCCATGCTGACTACTCATTCTTTGGATGCCAGCCTGTCTGAAAGACTTTAAGCATAGCTGTGACTATATTTTTTTTGCCATTTATCTGTGAACTCAGGGAGCGATATGGCTGATATCATATAATGGAATAAATGTTGTCTCTTTAGACCCCATATTTAGTCAGCAGAAACAATACCTGCATATGTTGTATATGCTCAGCTCCTGAAAGTGGGATTCTGCCATTGGGTAGGATATCTGGGGCTATTATTCTACTTTGTAGGGTTTATGGAGTGAAAGCAGGTAGAAAAGCCTTTGCTTTTTGTTTGTTTTGTTTTTTTCAAATGAAAGCTTCTGCCCTGACAAGAACTTCAGGTATTCGCAAGGTGTCTCTGCCTCTATAAAAAAAGGCCAGGAGAATTGCACAGGAGGACGCACCTTTTCACTCCCCATATCCAGACAGGACTATTGTTTACTTGAGGAAAGATTCTGGCATAGTATAACCATACCTACGTGGAATCTGCACTTCCCAGTGCTAATGTAACTACAGTGTGCAGTGTTCCTGAACACTGGAATAGCAGATGGTTGCAATTTAGAGCAAGGAAAAACTTACACATATAGTTCAGAGTGTAATCACATCAAATGTACTTTGAACACTTGTTTCAATGGACAGTTTTGACTACTATATATTTATTTTTAAGACAGTTCAGAGAGCAAATATGAATTCAATTTTGAATATAAAATCTTAGAAAGTTAAGAGGATTTCAAGTATGAACCAATTCCACTCTTGGTCAATCTGAAATAGATCTGAAATATAGTAGGAGAACTTCAAAATAATTAATATATAGAAAACTAGCATAAGGTCATTTAAGGAGTTCTAATTCTCCTCAGCCTCTCCTCCAAGCATATATTTTGAATTGTGAGATTACAGAGCATAATTCAATAAAAATACTTTCAAATGCAATAATAGCTAGTGAGCAGCTAAATAACTACACTGACTTGAGTGATGGCAGTGCAGGTATACTCCAGGCCAAAAAAGAAGTGGAACTATTCCAGAGCTCCTTTAGGAATAATTTATCCATTTTAACCATTTATCATGTACATATTGTATACTATGATTATTACTGAAAGTGCACAAATTGTGACTTCTGTGGATTTCTAAACAGTAACAGAGAATTAATTCTTTTGTAATATTTAAAAGCCAGCAGCCACCACCAGGCACCTCAGTGTGCTACCTGATATAGCGCAGTATTTGCCATTAGTTAAAAAAAAAAAAAAAAGAAAAAAAAAAAAGAAAAAAAGCTATGTCGCTTCTTAATAGCATCCATTGTGTAGTGTTATGAAACAGGAATATAGGTACTCACAAAAGTACTTTGGGCCTACAGAAAACATTGCCATTTGAGTGATTACATCTGTTCAAGTGATGCATGAAAATCAGCATCATTGAGATGCCAGATTTCCCCTCTATTTTGCTCAATTTATGAGAGTTTGCACCCCTCTAGTTTCATTATATTTTACTTTTAGATTAAATGTAATGACTCAGTGTGAAACAGCCAACATCACTTTGCTTGCTTCCAATCACAACTATATGAGATCTCTGAATTTTCTAGCTAGAGAAATCAACATTTGCTTTTGAGAAGCACCAGGAAAAATAGGAAAGTTGGGCTGAAACTCACGACGAATTATTTTAAGTACTTTGTAGCATGATAATGAACACAGCAAGGAAATACTGTGTTCTAGCCAGGAAGATCATCAAATCAGTTCTCATTTGCATGAAGCAGAATTAAGGCAAAATGTGTATATTGCTATTCCAATACAAACAAAAGCAAACATATGGAAAATTTATCAAATAGATACATGAAACTTCACAAGAGGGTCTGCAATTATTTCCTTATAATGAGTACAGTTATTTAGAAAATTCTGAAGAGATTTTTGGAGACAAAATTGGCTGTCATAAGACTGAAAATAAAAGCAATTGTAGGCTCTCAAGAATTTTTAAAAACAAACAGGTAAATTATCGTACAAGAGGGGTGCAAAGACATTTTGGAAACTACATGGTTCATATTTTCACCTATCCTTACCAAGACAAAAGAAATTTTAGTCCCAATGACATAAGGGGAAATTTGACATAGCATCTACTAATAAAAGGGTTTTACCCCAAAGCCTAGAGCTTGGGTTATTTTCACCTATGTGTTGTGCATTCTAAGACACTGTCTTTGGAAAGATTTTGGTGCCAACAAATTTGTTCACCTCTTAAATATTCTTAGGCTGAATACACTCTAATTTTTTTTCCTTTTGATCTGCAATGATATTAGAAATTTGAGTGCTCTTTACACACTCATACACTTTTCTATGGAACACAAATATAACAAAAGTTATTTTAGTCTACCAGAGTTTAAAATAGACAGTGTACAGCTGGTATCATTCCCTCAGTTAACTTTTTGCTTTGATTCATTTGACATTGGATTTTACATTAAAATCAATGAAGTAAGAAATTTACTAAATATATGTTGCTAACACAGAAAATTGCTGCAGATATCTGGCAATCTTTGGCAGTAGTTAGCAATATTAGTGATGGTGGGCAGAAAGAACATCCAGCAATATTCTAAACTATCTTCTAGGGCAAAGTGTCTTCTTCTGCACATACCACACTGATATAGGATTTGGAACAAAGCATTTCGCAATATTCCAAGAATTTCTCATAAGAAATAATTCAAAGTAAAGTAAAAATTAGTGATGGGCGAACCTTCAAGCATTAGAATAGACAGGTAAGCACCACAAAGTTCAGGTGCTTCTCCAGCACTAATCTGAACTTCCTGCACCCAGAACAGTGGATTGACAGTTACAAGAACTGCATTTTTAATTCCAATCCAGTTCCAATCTAGAAGTACAAGTAAACGAGTAAATGTGAAAATAAATGAAACAACAACAATAGAACAAAATTAACCTGACTTTTCAACCTCTGACAAAAGGTTCCTCGGTAGATTAGAGAGAGCTGGAAGTGTTATTTTCACCAAGCAGGTTCGCCCAACTCTAATAAAACATGCTTCACATCTAAGGGAAGTCTGAGATAGAATGCTAATGATTTACATTTATTGTACACAGCACCACCCATTCAAAAGGATCCCAAAGCGCTTTACAAGCATTAGAAAGTAGAACCACTTCCCATTGAAGTGCAATCACCTCTGAGGTGAAGTGCTGGGTCTGACAGTGCAGAACAGTACACTATATTTTAGTCAAGGAAATGGAGAATGCTGTAGCCAATTAAAACTATGGGGTGGGTGAGTAGTGGTGGGGAATGTTAGGTAAGCAGAACAGTTACATAAATTGATAATTGGCCGGATGCTTGGGGCTGAGATGACCACTCTATAAAAAAAAAAAGTGCCATGGGATCTTTAATGACCGTAAGTGGTCAGGACCTAAATCTTAAGTCTCTGAGGATAAAAACAGAAAACAATGAAAGATACCTTTGTTGAATACATTTCTGGACAATGATATGTGCCAATTATTCTTCTGTCCTGTAAGTTAATAAAATCAAGACCAGTTTCCTTAGAGATAAGGCAGCTATTATCTTTCATTTAAAAATATAGCACTCTAGGGTATTAATAGGATAACTAACCAAAAGATACAGGGACCTCTAAGCCAACAATTATCATAGGTATATTCTGGCTTCAGAGGTGCCATTACTGCCTTGCCCTGCTACTCAAGGTAACATAACTTTGTGATGTAAATGTATTTTTTCCAATTGGTCACTGTGACCAAGGAAGATATGATGATATGAAAACAATTGTTAAAATTATTCTGGGGTTTAAAAGTAAGTGTAAAAGTGATTTCAAAAGAAGGTGGTAGAAGGTTAGAAAGCTCTTTTGGTGCTGAAGGATTGTTCAACCATAGAACTAAACTCTTTATGGTGAACAGGAGAATTCAAACGATGGAAAAATTCCCAGGGGCAAGGAAAATAGGGAGGATGTGAAGATGAAGAAAAAGCAGCAGCAAGGGCTATGAAAATAAAAAAGGTGAATATGGAAGTGAAGGAGAAATGACCAGAGCTCAGCAACCATGCAAGAGGGTGTTTGGTTTTTCTTAAAATCAGTCTTAAAGGTGGATGACAAAATATATGATAGAAATGATATTCACTTGTAGGTCCAGGTCAACCAATGAAAAAGCTGACTCTGGAGCCTAGAAAGTGGCCATGGCATTTTGATGGCCTCAAAGGGAATACAGAGGAAAGCGTAGAAATGTTACCATTATATATTCTTTCTGCTACCTAGACATTCCAAAATGATGGCTATCTTGAGGAATTCCTCTTATGCTAATATATTAGCAACTGCAAAATACAAGGAAATTACAACTCTCACAATCATACATGCAGGCAGACATATGTACATTAGGAATCCTCCAACGATGACCACATCTCTGAAACTAGTAACATCTAGTAAACCAGAACCTTGGTGATTAAACTCTGCTGTTATGCCAAACAATTCAACAGTAGGAGGTAAATTCATACTGATGAATTGAAAAGATGTAGTATTGACCCTTTTCACTTTTTCATATTCTATTCTTTTTTCCCCTGTAAGGTAATCTTCAAATACAGGTAGGTAATGATGGCTCACTTTATGGCAGAATGGCACAAATGCCACGGATAAAACACTTGGCAGGACTGACATTTCCAACTGAAAAACTTTATGAGACAAAACATTTGTAAATTCCATAGAAATAGTTGTTTGATAAGTAAGGCTGCCATTAACTAAAAGAAAATATGGTAAGCTAAACCAAGAATGGAGAACAGGAGTTGCTGGTCTGCTACTAAGTTAACACTACAGGTTAGGTTTCAGCATTTATAGGTCCTGTGAACGAACATTCTTAAGAAGTGAAAACACAGAAATAAATATCCCTGTAGCAATGAAAGTCAACATGACATGCCTAGATATATAATTTAATTTGTTAGAGATAAAACTCTTAGTGTTATCCATAGTATAGTTCCCCACCTCTTTGAGACTGAACTTAGAAAACCAGTAACAACCTATTCCTGACTAATCTCAGTAGCTCTAGCAGTATTAGGTGAAAGTGCAAAACACTCTTTAGGTATAATAGGGATTTCCTACTTCATCAGTAAGGATTGCTTTATTGTTCAGGAATCACTGATCTCTGGGGATTGCACTGACTACTCAAGGTAACTATCTACCTTCTGGTAGATAGTTTTGTATAAGATGCTGCAAGTTTCATTCTGGAAGAAAAAAGAATTAATGATTTTCAAAGTGCACCTACCTACAGCTGTACAGACAATTCTACTGAGACAAAGCTATATCAACTAATAAAGCACAAATGCCTAATATTTTAAAACATCTATATGTGAAATAATGCCCTTAAGAATGTAACTAACACTGTATTTCCAACGTCTGTATAAGATGAAAATTATTGCCAGCATTGTAATAACTGTTTATGAAAACACATTCGCATACACTGACTCTGTGTTATACACTTAAGACATGAGTCAGGCTGTAAAGCATGCAGTTAGAGGACAGTAAAAATAGGCTGAATTATAATTTTGGATTACTTTATTTTGTTTCAAATCAGAAAATCCAGACAAACTCTCCAAATTCAGTTGTGATTTTCTTTTGGCTCTTGAGCTTCTCAAAGCCTAAAAATCTAAGAAAAAAAAAAAAAAGGCAAGCCAATAAAAAACAAAGAAAAAAAATCAGAAAAAAGTGTGAGATCTGGACAAAGAGCTTTAAACACATTTCTAATGCCTTGTAATTCAGCTTCTAAGCATTTACTTTTACCCCCCAACATATGTGATTTCTTGATCATTATCACTAGTAACACATTGGTAAATTAGTCATTAAATATAGTAGAACTCTAGAGTAATGGTTGAAAACATATGCATTCTTTTGGCATCCATTACGTACATACAAGATTCCATACTTAAGACATTCTAGAATAAGTGCTTAAATAAAATTAAAGATGGTGAACTATCTTTGACTTGACACTGGAATAAACATCATGAAATAGGAACTTGTGCAAACTACTGCACGGAATCTAACATTCTGAACATAAATCCAGCAAGCTAAATAGGCAAAATGAGGGGGAAGATAGTGAGAAACAGGAAAATGGCTCCTATTTCTGTCCTGAGGCCTGAAGCTTACACCAACATCTTGTGAAGTATTACAAAAAAAATCCTTGTTCTGCTTTTTTTTTTTTTTATGTTCTGTTCCTTGAATAAAGTGGGCTTAAGCACCTTAGCCAACCAAAAAAGAAAAATGTAAAGTACACTGTAATCTATAGAAATGCATCTTCTTCCATCTCACCTTTGACCAAGATAATTCAGTACAATGCAATCTCTAATATAAAGTGGAAGGAATAAATTACTTAAGGTCTTGATCTTGCACATAAAATTTCCATTCCAGTATAGAAAATATAGTATACCATAAATAGTAAACAAGTATGTAAATCAGGAACAGAGCTTGTGACTCTGTAAGTGGATACATTAATTTAATGGGACTTAAACACATAGGTTAGTCATGCTTTCAAGCGATTTCCTGACCTGTGAATGAGACTGTCACTTTTAATCCAAAGCCAAAAATTATTACCTTCTGTGTATACATACTGTTTTATTTTAGTCTACAAGAATACACTACAATGGTGGAGCTAAATATTAGTTAAGATGAATTCCAGTTGGTAAGTATTTTTCATTTGAATAAAGTTTGTAAAGGTATGTGTATGCCCTCTCTTCTGGAAGATTCAGGTGTAGATTTCTTTTTTTCTGTCCTTGAGACTGCAAAACAATCATTTAGATCAATGTCTTAAGTGACTGCATTTTAAAAATTGAACCCTTCCATACACAAAAAAACAAAACAAAACAAACAACAACAAAAAAAACTCTTCTACAATAAAGTATAAAAAAATCTATAGGATAAAAGTTGAAAAAAATTAAAATGAATCTCTCTGAACCACCTGAGAGCATGTATTTCTACAAGGCCAACTCTATAAACACTAAAATGGAAGAAAATCAGTCTTGAACCAGAAATAAACATAAAGAAAGTGATTTAAGTAGAATTGGACTTTTTGAAATTTCAGCTTCAATTTTCAACCACTTTATTTACTACTGAAACATTAAGAAGGAAGCAAAGGTAGGGTATTTAGAATAGAAATCTCCAGGGGTACCGATTAATGACAATTTCACCAAGAAACAAGGTATTAGGCAGCTCAGATTCTTATTAATATTTCTCTAACAATATATATTGTTTGTTAAAGTGTCACTAAAGTTACATGTATGCATTTAACTCTCTTGGAGATTCTACAAATGAAAAACACACCTGCAAGAACATTCAAGCATTTTCTTTCTTTAGTAGCTTCTATTAGAAGAACTTAAAAGATAAAAATTTCATCAGATTTTCTCCATGCCCATAAACCAAGTTTCCTATTATGCTGTCTTGCAAAATATACTTTAACAGCTATAGCTAGCACCAGAAATCTACTACAGAAACCCAGTAAAATTGCTTCTATATATGTAGAAAAGCTTCATGAAAGATGAAAAATACATGAAACGTGATTATCATTACAACTGGCAAAATTTCTAAGAATATAATTATGGTTCTGATATATGAACTAGGCAGTAAAAATAAGGTTGATAAAGTAGCTTTTCTAGAACAGACTTTTATAAAATCCATAGATGCTATTTTTCTTGCTTAAATCAAATACAACATAGAAAGCACTAAACATCATGCATTTGTCATAAAGGTGGGTGGGCTGTATGGCAGTCTACCAGTGTTTCATCCTCCTGAAACTTCCATCCATTTGCCTACAGACTTAGTCTTGTGATTTTGTAGAAGAATATTACCATAATTCTTGGGCTCAGCCCAAAAAGTAAAATGGTCAAAGGCAGTAGAATGTACAAGGAAAGATTTCAGGAGCAGTGACAAATGTCAGATAAAACACTAGAGAGAAATTCAATTGTGGTGAATTTGACTCAGGAAATTCCTGAGATTTTTTATGGAAAAAAAAATCAATGTCAAATTTTCAGTGTGGGGAAAATGAAGATGAATTTCCAATTTTTGACACTATATTTTCAAATTAAAAAAAAATCTAGAATTGTACTTATGATCATGTTCAGGGCTGATTTAGAAGCCTGAAACACTGCCAGTTTAACAGCTTTAATTTTGCAAGGCTCAGAGGACTGGTTCTGACAATATTAAAAAGAACAGTAATTAAAATAATCAGAAAATCTGAATTTGTTGACAGAATTAGAATATTCCTGCATGATTGACTTGGATGCTGATAGTCTAATGTTTTGGGGAGAATCTAACATTTTGTCACTCATTTAGAAATGAGTGACAAGAATGAAAAAAACTTTGTTGACAAGAAAAGTTTAGTCATTTCAGATTTGTTTCTAAGTAAATTTCTGTGTATTCACTATATACCAATATTGTGTATTATGCAAATTATATAGCAATATTATGCACCTTTGCAAATTTTGTATTGTACTTAATTTGTTTTTGTGTATGAATTAAAAATATTATAGTTTTATAGTAATATGTATACACATACAAAATATATGTATTTGAACAGTAGGAAATTTTCAGAAAACATTTAAAAAGAAGAAAAAATCACTTTTGTCCTCCCGGCCCCCCCCCCCCCCCAGTAATGTGTGGAGACCAAATCTAGATGTATTTTTATGTTGCAAATGATTGTATATGCCTCAACACAGGCATACGAAAAGGAAGAAGATATACAAGTTGAAGAATCCTCTGCCCCACAGAAACCTTCTTCTAATGATAACTATATGGAACTGGATTTTGGATCTTCTCCTCCAGATATATTATCATGTACTTTAGTAAACCCTCATGTAACAATTGAAACTTATGTAAATAAACTTTTCCTATCCCAAATTACTATACCTTTTTGAAGCATAAAACCCTAGAATTCCATCTAGCAGAAAGTGAGTTAAAATCTTCTTTTACAAAAGACTTTCCTTTAAAGTTACCTGCAGAAACCTTTGAACAGTCAAATAAGTAGTCAAAAAAAAGCCAGAAAACATTACCCCAAAATAATCAGGCTGCTTTAGGCTGTGTGACCTTTACTGTTACATCCCTCAGGCCAGTCCCAAAGTGATAAATTTGTGACAGTTAAATTAACAGAAAGTTCATTTGGAGGATAAAAGCAAGAATAGTTAAGCAAGACTTTCCATAAGATGCCTTAAGTTCAGGGAGAAGACAAGTTTTTTGGGTGGGGAAGAAAACTAAATTTCAGTCTCTCACACCTCTAAAAGAGCAATGGAGACATATGGAAAAAAAAAAAAATCTCTCTCGATATATTCACACACACTTCTATGTTTTAGTGTCTTACATCATTACAGAGTGATTTTTAAACCTAGTATCTAAAGAGTAAGAAATATATATACATATATGTAGACATTTGTATATATACATACAAATATATATTTTAACTTTAGGCACAATCCTACCAGTCTCCTAAACCTTTTCCTAAGTTAGATAAAGAAAATAATACCTGGTGTCTATCTTTCTCCATATGCAAGATTCTGAGAAAGCAGCTAGTACCCAATGAATGAGTAGCAAATTGAATTTACAGAAAACTGTAGGTCTTTGTAGCCCAGAATTACTGTTTTTTAAATTTAACATACACATATGCAATACACCCCCTACCACCCTTAAAAAAAATAATATTTATAAAGAAATATAATAATTTGCACGGGTCTGTATGGATGCCCTGTTCTTATACTACGTGAGTAATATTTTGCTATGACTACTGTTTAGTATGTTATTTCTAGGTTGTATGGGCTATTCTGCTCATTAACCTTGCTCTATCTTGATCTTCATGTAAGGCATGCAGTGTCTTTGTGGCAGGGTGACTGCATGGTTTCTCCCCAAAGGAATTAGAACATTTCCACCGTTGAAAAAAAACACACTATTTTTGAGGAACACGTTTTTGAAATATTGGGAAAAAAATCTTTAAGATGTGTTCTACCACAAATATATATATTAACATTTTTGAAAGAATTAAATTGCTTCAGTCTAGTTTATCATACAGCTTAAAGTGTAAACTACAATAATAAAAGCTAAGGCATCATAATTAACAGTTACAGATTGACTACAAATGGGCAAAAATTACAGAAGAGGAATTTGAAATATCTATCTTTCTTACTAGTTAAGGATTCTATCATTCTATTTATAAACAATTCTGATATGAATTTTAGATTGGCCGAAATTGATTTCCCTAAATTAGACAACAACATATTGTTATTTGTTAAAAGAAACTAAAGAGATGATCATTCCCGTCACTATAAATAAAGCAAAGGTAGCAGGGTTTGACAGACACCTCTTACATTACAGTAATATTTTTACCACATAGTGTACACACAATCCAGTCATCTCAAGAATCGTCAACACAACCAGGTAACATCCCCTAGCACACAGCATTTAGTACAATCTTTATAATGAGTTATGATTTTTTTTTTTTTTTAATAGGAATTGGCTAACTCACAGCCATTCAATTAAACCTTGTCAAACTCTCTTCAGAACTGATCTGACTTGGGAAACCAATTCCCCAGATTAACTAGCCAGACATCACTTATAGATTGTAGTTTAGTACATTTCTTCTACTTCACTATATATCTTTTTTTTTTTTTTGCTTGTTTGTTTTTGTGAAACAATGCTCTTATTCTCCTGCAATCTGAAATAATAACATAAATTGTATTAATGGATTATTATTTTTTTTTTCTCAACCAAAATCGTATTTAATTCAGGGTTACTGGTGGATGGCAGGTTTGTAGATGTGCTACAAAAGCAAAGGGAATAATGTGCTTTCAACAAACGGATTGTACAGGCACTGTTCTTGTATTAATTAAACGTGGCATTCAAAGGAGTGCAGCTGCAGAAAGAAACTCTCATGCAGTTGACTTGACCTTTATTCAGATGTCATGTTGAATATCACTACAGTCCATGGAAATAAATCACCTTCTGACTGCTTCTGCAAAGTGCTGCAGGCTAAAACTGGAACTGCCTCAAATTTTACTCTTATCATACCCCCTGTTTCAGCAACACATGCAGAGGCTGGCTGAGCACTCTGCATTGCTGGTTGTTTTGTTTGCAGTTATTCATTGATAACGCAAGAATGCAAATTGAGGAGAAAGGCAGAGCTTCTATAATCCCTGCCTACTTTTGCTCCATGTCATTCAATAAACTTCTGTGTAAGGAATACCCTCTGTCCCTGGCCCAAGAATCAGTTTTATGTGTACTTCAAACAAAAGAAAAACTCTCCTTGGAGAAGAAAGGAAGAATACTTCCAGTGAAATCTGGACAGTGGCAGAACTAACTCAAGTGATACAGAGCAGTGAGGATGTAAGATTTTAAACTGAAATTTTAAGCGCTTTATGTTGCTACAGTGTTTTAATATCATGTAGAGTTCATTAAGTGAGTTAATGATTTAAGATCCCTATGTGGCACACAGAGATCTTAAAATTCCTTTTTTTTTTTTTTTTTTTTCCCTTAAAGCTATTAAGGGAAGCTATTAAGTATTATTAAAGCTATTAAGTATTATCTCCCTGCTTACATAGACTAGAAGCATCTCTCCTGCTTTTGGTATAAGGCATAGCTGTATGTGATAAACAACAGTTCTTTTAAGGTACCTTTGCAGTAGTTCTTCCTCTTCACCAGAAATACATTTACATGATTTTTTCAGAAAGAAATGAACAAATATTGCCATGAACTGAAAAGGTTGGAGGGATGCCAGCACTAAATCAGAGTGGAAATAAAACCATTAGCCAAGGCTAAGCTAATGAGTGTTGCTTTGGAGCAGGAAATATTATCTCAGGCTTGCAGATCTGTTAATGCATCTTTACACCACAGTCTGAAAACTGAGGAGAGTGACCTTGTGCATTTGCAGTGTACCAAAAGCTATCACAAGTTGACCTGTAAAGGCCCACATGTATATATCCATGGATTCTCATTGGCTGACATTAACACACTCCTTCCTCTAAGTCTACCCCCTTTTTTTTTCAAAAGACATACTTCTGGATATGGCAGTAAAAACAAAACAAACAAACAAAAAAACCCCCGCAGACTCTTCCATTTATTCATTGGTAAAGAAAACTAGGAAGCTGTCATGATGTCATGAGAAAAAAGCTAAGGTGGCACAGCAGTACCTGAGCTCACTCTATGCCATTTCAAAGCATGCTACTGTAATGGATGGCATTGCAGGCACAATGAAGCAAAGTGTTAGTCTTTGTGTTAGGACAGCCCATACCAAGCCAGTCAATCTAATAATGGGAAAATGGAGAAGAGGGATGCATGTCCTAGACCATACAATCGCCAGAAACCATCTACCTCCAACCTGCCTAGCTCCATAGGTGTAAGATTTAGGTGTGATCACTTACAAAACAGGTAATTGCATACTCTTGTTTGTCTTAAACTCTGATAATGCAGTGGAGTCCTCTGAAAATGAAAGATCTAGGGACAAGTTTTCTGGTTAAACTTGGTCTAACTCTTCCTTGGTCAAAATGGTGTAGGGAAAAACTCAATCAGCAGCTGTCACAATATGAAGGGAAAGAAAGTTACCATGTTAAGTGCAGCTGAGGGGCAGGTTAGGCTTTTATTTGTTTTGTTCTTGCCATCTCCTTTAGCAACTGTGTGCTAATTTGGATATAAATACAGTGGCTCAGGAGGGCAATGAATTGCCAAGATACCTATATTTGCTTAGATCTTCTTAGCTGCCTAAGCCCCACATTCATTCTTCTAGAAAACATTTCTATTGTGATTCAAATCTATTAATATTGTTTAATCTCATTATTATATTCAAGTTCCATGTTCTCTACATGGTACCCGAATTTCTGATAGAAAAAGGTCATTAGTCTGACAGTTTCTGTTGGTCGTGACTTGGCACTGTGTTAACAGCAACACACTGCAACTCTCAGGCATGTTGACTTTGAATACCTTACATAACAGACTACTGAGTAAAGAATTACTCATTGTTTTAAAAATACAGGCAGTATATTCTTAAAAAAGTCTTTGTGTCCAGAAAAAAACATAATCCCCCTCCTTTTTTTTTTTTTTTCCAGAGGGAAATTGCTTTATTAAAGCTCACAAAAACGATAGTGTGATTGCAACATCAGAGGTAGAGTTTTATTTATGTGACTTAAGTCATCACGTACTTCAGGAATATAGCCTGTACACTTACAGCTTCTCTTTGCTTCAAGCTAGGTTGGTAACTTCAAGGCTTCAATTATTACTATAGTGTAAACAGTATGATCTATTTACATTATGCAAAACACTTATGTGAAGTGGCAAATCAAATTACTTTGAATCAATATAATAAATAAATTTTATATAAGAAATGTTAATTTACAATAGCCACTTAATTTTTCTAAACATAGCTGACCTAACTATACAGAATAAATATAATTTTGAAATAATTTAAACACAGCCTGAATAACACACTTACACGAATGATAAGCATAGGACTGGAAATGAAACACAAAATGCACTTAATCATCTTATGGTAACACATCTACTAGGTTATATCTCTAGATTAAGGAAAAGAAAATAAACCAACCAAACAACCAAAAAACAAACAACTACAACAAAAAAACAAATTCAAGTACTCTGTCCTGTTTCTAGCTAATATCTAGTAAGAAAGACACACTGATGTCCAAAAAAAGATGGACAACGTGTTCCATCCAGAGATGGATCTGTAGCCTATCTTTTAACAAGAGCCTTGATGAAGGAACTTCTACTAATACTCACAGCCAACACCATCTCTCTGCTGCCTAACACTCTTCCAGTCTGTTGTTTTGGAAGAGGATGGCATACAGCTGCTTTTCCATTGTAGTCACTCTTTGTCAAATGTACAGCTGGTAAGACTCAAGAAGTGCTTCTTTACAGAGGAAGAGGCCATAAATCAGCCTTTCATACAGCCCAGTATGTTATCATATTCTTTACGATGACCGTTCTGGTTTCCATTAAATTACTAGATAGCTGTAGTGAATGTTTTCTGATCTACCTAGAATAGCAAATACACAGATATCACTGATACTGGAAAACAATTTCAACTTCCTTACACCTCCAGAGAAGCTAATTCAGAAGTAATCTCAATTAAATGAGCAACTGTTGAGAAAACAGCAATGAATCCAAAAGACATACTGCTACAATAAGTAGCAGGTTGAATGGGAATTTAGTAACACAGGAAAATATACTGGAAACCTGAGAGGCAGTCAAACTGTAAATCTCATGCAACACAAAGAAGAGAAGATGCAACGGACACATCACAGTGATCACCAAGCCCATTCAAATCACAGTTCCAGGATGGAAACAACCAAGCTAAAATTAGTGGATCCAACAATACAAGAAAAAGGACCAAAATTAATGAAAAACACTTTGGCTATTTGGATACCTGAAGAAATTTCTGGGAATAAATCAGTACTGAGAGAGCACCAAGAAGTTAACTGTTTGAACTTCAAGAAAAGAAATTAATTATATTAAAATGGCTGTTGTACCATGTCTACACTGAGATTCTGGCTACACTAATCATCTTGAAGATGAAATCAGGCTTCATAAAGGAGAAAACTAGGAGGGCTGTATCACAGTTACTTGTTCAACAGATAGAAGTTATGGATTTCACTGAAGCCTTTGACACATGATCTTAAAAACTGAGGATAAAATAAGACATAGGTGTGTGCGCAATTGCCCACAGGAATAGTCAGCTGAATTACATTTATGAAGCCAGAGGTGATAATTTGTCGTTGTTCTCCCCTCTCAACCCTCCTTAAACATATATATATATATGTATATCTGTTAATCATGGGAAAGAACCACAAGAGAATGAACCAGATTAGTGCACTGAGCCTAAAGAAAAGTTGGCACAAAATGTGCCTACAGAGGATCAAAATAATAGAGACTCCTGTCAACATTCCTATTAAAAATAGAAAAGTCCACAGAATAAAATTTGTGAATAAATTATCACAATAAAATAAAGTAGATAATGGGTTAGGGTATATACACCATAGTCCACAACACATATTATATCTTCAACAGCAGAAATGCCACAATCCTTGTTTATGCACCCTTCCACATGTGTTTGCAGTATTATGCCCTTCAGAACAGAAAAGATTCCTAAATCAGAGACTATAGAGATTATAAAGGCATTTGAAGAAATAAGGGAAGATATGAGGACATGCCTGAGATGTGAGGAGGAATGCCATCTCCAACAATGGAAGGATGTCTAGAAAGAAAGACAGATAATTTACCTGTAAGCAACAATGACTGTTTACAGAGAGAACAATTAGCCTTGACAAAGGCAAAAGATGATGAGAATTAGACTAAAGGAATACACTGCTGAAAGCAGCTTAAGGAGTTTCAAGAGTGGAATGATTATATACACAGCCATTTCAGCCTGAAGTCACGGTAAAGAAAATTGAGCATGTGAGAGTTTATGAGTCTGTGAAAGCATATCTGCTGGTAATTGAGCATGAGTCTTCCTCAACTTTATGTCCTTTGAATTTATCCATGATTTTATTATTCACATTTTAGAATACAAGAAGAAAACCAAGATATAGCTCTAATCCCTTCTCTTCTTTTCCTCTCCATATCCCAATCAGAGCCAACAATCTTACAAAAAGTAAGAGTATACAAATTCACAATCTTCTGTTACATGACTATTCAAAACAACAACAATAAACCCACAACCAATCAAAACCAAACAAACAACCAAAAAATTAAACCAAAAAACACCACCAAAAGAAACCCATAAAACCAAACTCACCACATTTGGCATATGACATGAATTCAATTTAAATTTAAATAAATATTTGGCTACAGTTCCATCTGGAATAGCTCAGGGGAAGCTTTGAAGCCAGCCTGATGGTGTGTGCTCAAATAGAAAAAATATGGCATTCTCTTTCTGAGTCACCAAATCTCCAAGGGATTACTTGGGATTTGGCCAATGATACCTCAGACATGGAAGAACAGCTTCTGTTTTGCTCCTGCACTAGTTTGTAGGCTCTGTGGTATCTTCTGAATAACACTGAACAAAAAAATTAGAAGCTACCAGTGCATTTACCTGCCCTAGAACCTCTCTATACCAGAGAATTTAACAGCATACAGGGCATAGGTATTAACTGGTGCCCATGATTTTGCAAGTATTTGTGGATGGAAGAACTAATGGGCATTTCTCTTATGACCAACTTTTGCTGTTCAGACAATTTCTAAGATGCTGTTACAAGAATTGTTGTTAGAAGATGAAGAAATTCATTATAGATTTGCTGATGTATATTGTATAAACAAAGATGCTGCACTCCAAGCAGCAGTTCCAATAACTATTCACCTGCCTTATTTACAATGTCTATATGCAGTAACAGAGATGCATAGAAGTGTCCATCCTCATCATTTCTAGGTTTATTGCTACTGCTATTAATCTTTTCCTCATGTTGTATCCAAAGACACAAGCATAATTTCATAATATTCCATGTACTGATATTTGAGGAATCTAGTAACATCACAAAAGAATACTGGTACTTCATAAAATTAGTCCTTCAATGTTGGATCCTAATTAGACACAGAGTGTTCATTAAGGCTCGTTAAGACACACTTGTGGTTCTTTTGCATGAAAATATTACACAATATAATAAAATATTATACAATATCTGGCCCCCTTTCAGGAAGAAAATAATCAGGTCCATTAAATACAAATCTTTTTTCTTGTTGATGGTCAGACAGAAAGAGCAACTGTCAGCTCCTCTCCTCCTCCCCAAAGCTGTCTATGTGCAGCAGGACAAAGTTCTCTGATCACTATTCTTTTCTCCTCTCCTGTTTGGTTCTCTGTCTATTGCTTAAGGGATTGCAAACCTGATCATCAGATCAAGGTGTGATTGGGATCGCAGAGCAGAACTGCCACAGATTATGAACCGCACTGGCCTAGTATATTAAGCTAAAGGCTCAATTTCAAAAATGTAAATACTGTAAAGTTTTCCCCAGTGTGTTCCATGTTAATGCTGTGAGCTGACGAATTTCTGCAACAGACATTCAAAAGGACTAGTTAGTGCTTTCAAATTCTAGTTCATGATTAGCGATTTGCCAATAGACTTTGATATTCTATTATATGGCTGATAGATCTATTGTATGAATAAGTATATAGAGAATATCACAAGCAAAACAATTCAGGTGCTTGGAAGACATGCTGATACCTATGAATCTTAAATTTCCACAGGAAAAGCCTTAGGTTGATGCAGATAGAGACTCAGAAAATTATCTACATGGTTTCTTAGTTAATGGCTTTGATTGTTTAAAAGAAACCTGATTATTAAAAAATAAAGTTGAAAAATGAAATAAAAGGTTATAAATAAAATGTTTTTTATTATTGTATACATTACTGAAAAATAACCAATAGAAAGAGAATTTATTTTGGATTTAAATAGTCATCATGAACATTGCAGCAGTAAAATGAGCATGAGCTGATCTACGGTATCATACCATAACTAACCTCTTCATTATGCATTTGCCCTCATCCATTAAAACGTTTCTCTCAAATTAAAAGAAAAAAATAAATTAATGAATGGGTGGGATCTCAGCCATGAAAATGTAATCCTGCATCTTAAAATACTATAAATCTATATACACCATAAGCTTTAAAACTGTAACTGTTTAATATTATAGATATGTGAGTTTTTGCAGTTCCATCCTCCGTCCACAGGCACTCTATGGCAGCACAGAAATTCGGAACAAACATGAGAAATTCCACCACTAGAGCTGTATGAAACTTATGTTTCCACTCAGAAATAATTGTATTTTTTTTTTATTTTTCTTTCTGATTTAGATTTCTGATTTTTTTATTATTTTTTACCTCCCTTGGATTATCATTCTGAATTACGAATACAGGAAGCTTTCCATACCAAAAGAAGAAAAAAAAAAAAAAAAAAAAAAAAAAGGAGAGAGAATATAACTTTATTTAACTTTCTAATTTTGCATGTGTTTGAAAGTTTATACATTGTACACCCTGAGTACATTTTAGCATTCAGCCCAGATTTGCCACTGTGTGAAACTCATCCAAAATGGTCACAGTGAAAAATGACAAGTGCTTTATGATAAGTGCTCCGTTTTCATTAAGCATAATGGATACTTTTTCCAAAAGTGCACATCTTGGCAAATGTTTTTCTGCCTCAATTCTCCCTCCCCAGGGGACCATTTTCAGATTCAGAATTAAGTGCCTTATTTCTGAGCAGTTTCTCATTTAGTCAACAACATTCTGGGCTATTATATGTTGAAAATATGCAAACTTTCCAAGCTTTAAACACTTCTGTAGCAAACATTTCTTATGTAGGTCATTTGAAAGATTTATTGAAGTAGGTTAAGTTTAATTTTTATTTCCAATGTTCCATACAGCTCTTACTAGAATATCAAATATAGCCATCATTTTGGATTTGTTCCTTTGCAAACAGATTAGACACTGAGAAAACAACTCACAGTAAAGTTTATCTGAGTACATGCCTTAGGAAAAAAAATAAAAATCATTCCACTTTCCAGGCTAGAGGGCAGCATTCATTGATGAAGTGTCTAAGTATGCTGCTCTACAGAAAGTTAAGGCAAAATCATAATAATCCTGCTGCATTCATTTTGTATCAGAAATGACATTTTAAAGCTCTATCTGGCAGAAGTGAAAGTCAGCTTATTGAAAGTTACCTTATTGACATCCATTCGCAACTTCTCATTGTTGGCACTGGCAGCTTTTTCTGCTGCTTTCTTTTGACGCTGAGGTCCCCTGCCAAAGAAGATGTAGTTGACCAAAGCATACTCCAGCAGAGCCATGAAAACAAAGACAAAACATCCCATGAGATACATGTCAATGGCTTTCACATATGGAATTTTGGGAAGAGTCTCTCGAAGATGGGTGTTAATTGTTGTCATCGTAAGTACAGTTGTGATTCCTGAAAAAAAAAAAAAAAGGAGAAGTCTGATTGAATTCATTTTTATTTTTCTAACATTTTAGTTCATAATATTCAAATGATAGTGCTGAAAAAAAATCTAGGTGCTTCTAGATGCCTTTTTTTTTTTCTGAAAAAAAAAAAAGCAACTTCTGTTCATATTCCTTCCTTGTCTTTAATTTTTTTTTTGCACAGCAAAGAAAATTACACACATAACTAATTGTAATCAAAGAAAGAAACAGTAGTCATATTCAACAAGCATGCTTTTAACCAGCTAAACCACAACCTTCTCTAACAGTCTCAGTTATAAATTACCAGTCTAGAGTCATTGTATCTTGTTTTCCTCCAGCATTTTCATGCTGTCTGCAGACTTAAATTCTTACTACAAAATGCAGAAAGGCCTGAAAAAAAATAAATGTTATATAAACCTAAAATGTCAAATTCTCTATTGTCTTTTATGGTGATTTACTTACTTATCTGATTCAGGACTATGAAGGAATCAGTCTGATTTATACAAAATTTGACAATAGATATTTATTTCTGTAACATGCTTGGATCCTCTCATGAGGGGCATAGTATAAACAAGGACACATGGGATTACTGATGAGATAAGAGTTCTCAACAAATTAATTAGGCAAATGGTTTTACTTTTAGAATGCAAGGTAACAGTAAGGAAAAAAAAAGCCCTTAATTTAAGGAGCTTCACCTTCAGAGAAGTTACCTATAAAACCCTAGTAAAACTTTATTTAATTAATACCCAAAAGGAAAAGCAGTTTATATTCCATAATATGGTGCTGAATGTGTATTCTGGACTGCCGTGAGCAAAACCAAATGAAATGCATTCTCTTTGGAGAACAAGCAGTAAAACAACAACAGAAAACATTGAGACAATTAGGCTAATTCTGGTTACAATGATTATACAGTAGCTAATTCAGACATGAAATCACTTTAATTTTTATTTAAATTGGGATGATTTAAATGCTGATTCAAATAATAAAAAGCTTACAAGCCAGACATAAAAAGATCTGAGATTTATTTATCAAATCATGCACTATCCACTAAGCTGGAAGCAAGAAAAAGAATTCAGCTAGTGCACGCTACATGAGATGTGTAAAAATGCCTACCTAAAGCAACTCTTGCAGCTGAAGCATCATAATTAATCCAGAAGGAAACCCAGGACAGGATAGTGATCAGAATAGAAGGCATGTAGGTCTGTAGAATGAAGTAACCAATGTTTCTCTTAAGTTTAAAGCTGAGAGACAGCCTTGGGTAGGCACCTAAAAGAGAATATTTGGTATGGCCATAATTTACTTGCAAAAAGCCTGAAAACATTTTCCTGTCATTCTGGTTTTATTGCTTCATGCAACATAAGTACACACAGAGTTGAAAGATCCAGGATAATCAGCTGTAGAATTTCTAGCAAGAATTGTGATTAAATAATCTTTTATTTTAAGGGTAACAAGGATGCTGCTAGGTTCTTTCCTGATGGTAATCATAATATTCAGGAATCAACAGCCAAAACATACTTCACAGAATCAAAGCATAAAAATGCTTCTTCACTGACAAGCTGCAACATGCCTCCTTCAGGGTAACCTTCTATCCAAACAATGCAACACTTCCCCTTTGTCACTGGACAGCAATAAAAAAAAAAAAAAAGTGTATGAAACACTCGTTGAAATGGGTACCTACAGATCACTATGTATTCAAGTCCTGCTCTCCCTGGTTTCGAAGAATTTGGATTGCACAGTCCTTCTATCCTCCTTCCCAAGATGATTTCTGTCCATATCTAAAAAGTTTTTTTTATTATTATTATTTTTTTATTTTTTTTTATTTTGAACATACCTAGCAGCTTTCTCAAGTAGGTAGAGAACGTAAATAGCAATAGCCTAAGTCTTGTTTCTCTTGAATGATTTAATATGTCTTTGAAATGTTTTAGTTGTTTGTTCAAGTATTCCAACCTTATTTTCTGCTTCTTGTCATACAACATATTTTCAGCCTTCCAAAAGTCATATGTTAGCTAGCATAGGCTAAACTACAGTCCTGTGGAAGGAGGACATGAAAGATTTTACAGTGAAGACAAAATAATTAGCCTAACACAGCTTGGCACAATAAACATCTAGAAAAAGTGAGAGAAAGGTTTCTGCAAGCTGGGCTATATCTTGTTGGAGCTAGGGCACTGAGGTGGCTTAGTCAATTTGCATAGAAAAACAGAAAAAGACTTATTTGACTGAGCCATAAAGAGACAGGCTATTGTATCTTCTTCATATATTAATGACTGATACACTGTGGAAGCTGTAATAACAACTGCTTTATTTTTTAAAATTCAGTTGCTGCCTTAATTTACTTCCATTTCTATTTTTTTTTTCAGATCCTGAACTACGTATTGAGAACACGCCCATTTTTAAAAGTCTTTCCAGTGAATTCCCCTTGTAGCTTCCCCTCCACAAACCTGTAGAGAAAACAACATTCTTGGTGATAAGCTTGTAGTCTACAATGGAGAACTGCGGCAGTTCGATCTTTGTCACTCCTGTGACTGCATTATCACCCCCTCGCCAATAAAATTCAATGTCATCTGTTGTATAGCCATCTATGAAACAGGAGCAAAGAGTTAAGATACACATCACTTCCCACATTATAGAGAACAGTTAGAGGAATTCATTCATAAAATACTTTCAAATATATTTCTAAAACACTAATGATAAAATAGGTAAGTACACAGACATGGCTAATTCTAAATAACATTTTGAATGGCAATTCTAGGTATATTTCTTATTTCTTATTTTTTTAAAATACTAATATATTCATAAAGCAAGCCTTCAAGAGGAATTTACAATTACACATATTCTATCTATGGGTAGTAACTGCACATTCAACAGCTCAAGGTAGCAGCTGATCCCAAGGCTGGTGAAAACAGTGTGGGTTTACTGCAATCACAACACCTGGGCCAAAACATCAGCAATGGTAACCAAAATGTAGCCAGGTCACCAAGAGCGGTACCGAAGAGATGTATTTGTCTTGTGCAACCTGGTCAGCATAGGAAAGAGGACAGTGAGAGGAACATGGGTAAGAGAGAAGCTCAGTATACAGTATCTTATGACATTTGCTCTGGATGCAATGCGGTTTATAACCTCATCTGTTATTTTATTTTAATTTATTTATTTTTTGGATGAAAAGGAAAAACTGTGGTTCAAACTCATTTAGATTTACTTATAAAACAAGGGCACCCTTTTTCCAAAAGAGGCTTGAATGCAAGAAAAGACAGTCATGTTTAGTGTGATACCCACAAAAAGCAACAATAACAGATTCAAAAGCCATCACACTCTGGATAGCGAAAACAAACAATGACATCAAAACAAACAAACAAAAAACCAACCAACCAAACAAACAAACACAAATATAGGAAAAAATAAAACCTCATTAGTGTTCTCACAGTCATAGAACATATGCATGAAATCTGAATCTGGGTTTTCCTAGCAGCTGTTGAGCTAACCTGAATACTCTATTGGTATAGAAAACTGCCCAGTGGAGAACAGAAATGATTCTGCAACAGAAATAGGAAATAAGACCCTTGCAAAGGTTTGTAACTTATTAAAGATTTTTGCTGTTGAAAAGTGAAAATATAAAGAAACAGTCATGAGCAAATAATGACTATTATCTTGTGGGAAACTTACATAATAAAATTATATATATTTGAGTTTGATCTTGCCCACAGACAAAAAAAACAAACAAACAAAAAACACACTGAATGACATTCAAGAGTGCTCAAATGTGATTTGATTCCAAGTAATAATGCAAGTAATATATATTTTGTGATAACCCGGAATTTATAAAAACTGGTCCATGCATCATTAATTTTTGATAAACCTAGTATAAACCAGGTGTACAGCAGTAGCAGAAAGCAAGCAAGTTTCAAGATATGAACCAAATAATACATGAAAACACTGAAACAACCATAAAAATCTATTCAATATACAGTAAGTTTTAAAGTTTTTTGGTAGTCACATTCTTATAGCATTTTGATGGCAATTCCAGTTTTGTGTGTGTGACTCTTTCCTTCTGTTTTTCATGATGGAAACATCATGAAAACCTAAATAAGTCTGATGGCAGAAAAATGAAAACTAAATTCAGCAACCAGAGCCATCTTATTTATATGGGACACATTTTGAACATATGGTTGACATCAAGAATTCAAGATGGAACCTGCTCTTCTTTCAGTATTGCTGACATTAACAGCAAAACTAATGAGAATAGATTTTTTCATCTCTTTGTGAAATATGTTCTTTCTTAACCTTGCCATTTACCAAAAAAATGACTGGGTCTAACTGATAAAAGGAACCAAATAAAAGAAGAGACCCATATCTTCCAAATAAGCTTCAACAGTGGAAAAAAAAAAAAAAAAAAAGCACAGGTATATATGAAAGAAATAAAAGAGCATCCTGTGAGATTAGAAAGAATACTACAAACCTTGTTGCAGTGTTCACTCTTACTTGCTGAGTTTTTCTTAATACATCTCAAACCTACCCAACTAATTTAAACAGCAAGTTCCAGATTCGAAGTCTGTTTAAAAAACTTGAAAGCATTAATCAAGAAAGTATTTTGAAGTAATTTAATTGTTAAATTTTAGAACTAATGCTTTTTATGTTTTTTTCCCCTGACTGCTATGCTAAAATAATATGCTAAAATAAATTCCAGTATGGAAAAAAATGTTATGTTAGAGAAAAGTTCTTAATTATGTGTTTCAGAACATCTGATAGTAGAACTTTTCTGCCCAACTGCCCACACATGGTTTGGTCCCACTAATACTCTGCAGAACCATCTAATCATACCAGGGCTCACACAGGAAGGAACTCCAGGATTCAACTTCTAGAACACTGCCAAATGTTCCAGTTCTCCCTCTCTACCAGTAAAACTGAGAGATGTGGTTATAGTGCTCTCCATATTCTTACAGACTTAGTACTAGGCAAATATCGGCAACTGCTTCTTGAAGAAGAGCTGAACTCCTTTGAAAAATCTCACCCCAAAATTCAGACTGATGATTCCAGACTATGCACTGCTGGTCTGCTCCAGAGAGACAGTGCAGAACTCCCTTCTGCTTAAGGTACTTGATGCTAGGAAAAATGTTAAACTGAGGCTTTGACGATGACTGACAAGACTGGTTTGTGGGTATCAATAAGAAATATTTTAGGAAGTCTCTACAAGCTTTCATTAAAGTACTTCTCTTTCCTCCCAAGAAGGATACATTATCACTTTCATTTCATAAAATGGAGAAGAGGAGAAAAGAATATTATAGTCATCTTCAAATGAATGCTTTTGTGAACTGCTAAAGTACCCATAGATAATGGGATATAAGTCTAATACCTGCAAAATGTCTGCCAGAAAAGAGAAAGGGCCTATTCAAGTCTCTAGTGGATGTTTTACAGGTATTAAAGTCTAATTATCTGTGGTTATAATAAACCCCATCTGCAGGTATTTGGGACTCAAAACAACTCTACTGACAAGTTAAAATTATTTGAAGAGCAAGGAATCCAAAAAAGCAATAGGAAGCCTAAAAAGAATCAACTAAGGCCCTTGACAAGAAAGGCAAAATTAATGAATTTTAGTTCAGTATTTCTTAACTGTCAGATTACATCAGTAATGCAGAAAGTAAAGCATACTAAAAACAAAGTTCTGCAAGTAATTTTTTTGCAAGAATCTGATTTTAGTAAACAAACAAACACACCACTATTTGTTTTTGATTGCAAAAGAGTTGTTTTACCATATATTAAATTGTATGTAGCACTGCTACCAGGACAGAGAATCTGATTGATTGCTTTTTCCTAAATCATTTATATATCATCAGCAGCACGATTTACTTCATTCAAAATGTTCAACTTCTCATTTCTGTCATGCATCACACATCAGCAGTCAACCAAATCGATACATTGCCCTGGAAATATGGCACCAATCCTGAGAGAAGCAAAGAATTCTCAACTCCCATTAACATGGACAGGGTGTTTATCATTGCCTGTACTTCAGTGCTTTATCATCTGTCATTCCTTGTAGTAGGAAAACAAAGCATGCAGAAGCATGCAGAATAAAAACCTCTTCATACAGAAACTACAAAAAAAAAATAATCAGCCTTTTTATCAGAAATCAAAATTTACAAACCCTTTAAATGCAGACAACCTCAAATGAAAGCTGTAAAATTACTAGCTGAGCATGAGATTATTTAAACACAAGACAGTTATCAGAAACACCACACATTGTTAAAAAATATCAATTTATCTAAATTGGATTGATCAATGGGATTCATTGCCTCACAATGCTTTTGTTTGTACATGACAGCAGGGCTATATTATAGATTGATATATATAGATACACGTACACTTCTAACAAGCAGTGTGCATTCTGTATTGAAATTCAAGTAGTCCACATATTAATGCTACTGTAGCACATGGAGACTAGAGAGAAGATAATTGTTTATTTTAGGGAAAAAAAAGTAATGACATACATGAAAAACAGTGTAAATACAGCCAAAATGTAGAGAGGATACATTCTGTTCTGAACCATCAGAAAATTGTCTGAGCAGGTTTAGAACAGCATTGGGGAATGGAAGCTTTCATTCTGCATCATGTCCAAACTAAGGAAAACCACTTCAGCATTAACAATGAGCCAAAAGGATCCTTTTGGGAACTGTCTTAATCCTAACTCTGTTCAAGTTCATCCGAGAAAATGTCCAAGTGTCTCTCTGGTTAGATCTTCTATCGATTGTTCTAGGCATTATCAGCACTGAAGCATGATGAAGGACTACTTGGCCACTCCAATGAGATTTTTGCCCAGCAGGTCTGGAGGTTTGGTAAAAGCTGGCATTGAACAAGCTTTCTGATGACCTAACATTTTTGACTTTTGGTCAACACCACCAAACACGTAAAAACTAAGCAGCAGGATCTGGAAAGAAATACTATTATAAAGCAACCTTTTACAAGAAGAACAGCACACATTATGGAGAACAATACAGCTGTGTTATAAACACTATTTTTTGAAACGACAGCATCTTTACAATATACAAAAATCTATGGACTCATAGGGAGGGAAAGAGTACCAATGTCTGCTGATATCAAATGGATTTTCTTTGCCTAACCCCTCAAAATAAAGTAGCTTCCCAAAGTAAAATGGAGAGCACAATGGATTACGCTGTCTATACCAGACTGAATGTATTGATAAGAATACACAAAAATATTCTAGGGTGACAGTCTTAAGACGTATTAACTTACTTAAAATCAGACTCAGGACTATCAGCCAAACTGAGAGAATCTTGACATCTAGAGACCCTGTAGCATGAGATGAATGCTATACAGAAACACTAAATAAATGGTTAATCTTGTTTGTATTAACAGATCACAGAACACCTTTAATAGTAGTATATGTGCATTTTATTTATTTTTAAATTATGAACTACTGAATTATTTCAAAAACAATTCCTTCATCAGCTTTGTATTTGCACAGAGCAAACAGCTAAATTTCCTTGTAAAATCGTAATTCACATGCAAAGCATATTCTGAAATCCTAAAACCCTTCAGAAAACTCAAACTTACTTCACTGCACCACTTAATTCTTCACCATCCACTGATTCATTGAAAAACATAGCCAGAAAAAATAAGTTAGAAGTGTTTCTTTGAGTTTGTGGATTTCTTCAAAGCTGAGGGAACTACAAGTCACTGCACACCAAAATCAATAGAATGATATGAAAAGGAAAAGGAAAGTCAGATTTGTGTACAGCTGAACACATTTGGCATAGAAGAAACTGAAACAAACAAACAAACAAACAAACAAACATTTCATACTTATTTCTTCCTCCTCTTTCCCACCCCTTTCTATATTTCTGCATAAAACATAAAGATTCTTTTTACACTTCACTTCAAAGACTTCTTCCCCAAAGACTCTAAGGATTTGGATACAAAAGGCAATGTACAATTTTCTGACTACAGTGAAATGCAATTGATTTTTAGATTAAATTGTTAACTTCTCAGAAACAAAAAAAAACAAAACAACAACAACAACAAAAAAGAAACAACAACAACAACAACAACAATTATCTTCAAGGTATATAAAAAAGAAAAAACACAACACAATTATTTTAAGGAAATAAAAATGGTTCCTTACTGGGGAAAGTGGAGTAGGAAGAAGAAAGAAGGGAAGAAGGAAGTTTGACTCCATGATTCTATAACCACCATAGGAGAGCAAATTGCTCTTAATAAATAAATAAATAAATAAATAAAAATATTCCAGGGCTCAGAGCTTTTTATGGCTTTATCAGAACCAAGTTTGATTTTCATGTAGGCCTGATTCTTGCTTATGTTAAACCCTGCAACCTTTGTAGAATAGGTGCCCTGGTACAACACAATAAACCTACTTGCTTTTTTTTTTTTTTTTTTTTTTTTAAATCTTTTTCCTTCCCTAATGAATTCAAAGGAAATCATGCAAAATATTTTCAGAAATAAATTTCCACTGTTAAAATACTTCTAGGAAAAGAAAAAGTTCAGAAATAGATGGGCAGAACATTAACGTAGTATTTCTCAAAAACTTTCTAGCACCAAAATCTTAACAATTTCTTGCAATCCTTCTACTTCCAACTTTGAGTTACTCCCACCAGTATAAATGGTCTAAAAAACACAGAGATTCTGCAAAGTTAAGGGTTCGTCAGGCGACAGAGATGAATATATGCAACACAGTGGCGCAATGATATGAAGCTAATGATGTCTAATTTGGCCAAAACAGGTGTCACATTGACAGAAGCTATCCAATGCCAGTCTCTACAATGCCATAAATTGACAACATCTGGTTCGGTTTTATTTATTTAAATGTGTAAAGTTTAAGGATTTCCATCACCATTAAAATTTCTGGAAGCAAGCAATGTAACTATATACATATGCGTATGTAACTATATATACATGTAACTACATACATATATAGTACCTAGAAACATCCTAGCCCAGAGCTCTGTCACAGTTTGTATCTTCTTATTTCATTTACCAAACCACCCTTCTGAGGATGATGTTGACAACAATCTGTTGGTTTTTGCATTGATTAACTCTGGATCATCTCTGAAGGGAATTTTAGCATGGTATGGGTGCCATTAAGAAAATGTTATGTGAACAATACATGCTGCTGACCTGTGGTGATAGAGATTTTGCTACACATACATTTCTCTCACTTTCACTTATAGTGGGGAAAAACCAAACCAAACCAAAACACCACCACCACCAAACAAACAAACAAACAAAAAACACAAAACCCAAAATACTACTTTGTTTTTGTTTTCTTTGTCTGGATTAAAGGTTACTTTCATAAATTTGTAATTAAAAGTTGGCTATTATATAATATGGAGAAGCTGAATATTAAGAACCCAATAAAGGTCTATTTTCTTGAAGCTTAATTTGACTATCAACTATGTGGAAGAAGCAAGAAATAGACATTCACTTCTTATTAGAGGAGATTTTCAAAGATGCAAATTTCAATAGATAAATTTAAGGATGATATCTATTGTTGCTGAGGAAAGCAACATTTGTGCAGCAATAATAATAATTAAAAAAAAGATATATAAATGTGAACTGCAGCTGATGTAAATATGATGCAAATATATACATAAATTCTTAAGTGATCTATATCAACTCTATTAAATCACAAAATGAACAGAATTCAAGTGAAAATACCCATTTTGAAAAGTAACTGTGGTCAGGTATAAGTATAAAATGGGCTTTTTTTTTTTTTTTTTTCAGAGTAAAAGAACAAAGTGAAAATATGAAGTATTTGACTATTTTCAAAGGCTCAGGAAAATGCTACTGCATCACTCAACTATTTTATTCCCCACAATTGTCAATGAATTCGAGCCAAAGTTAAATAAAAAGAATAAATTTATTCAGTAATGGGTTTTGGCATTGAAAATTGCTTACAGAAAAACAATGTTTATTTCACTCAGCTCACAAGATTTAAGCTTAATAAGAAACACTTAGAAGGACTAACTCAAAATGCCAAGAGACTACTCAATGCCTACTTGAACTTTCTGCCATACCCCAAACTTCCAGTGTAAAAAGGATGTTAATCAAGTGCACTTAATACTCAGTGCCAAAAATTATTACCTGAACAAAATTCAGTAAACGAATCGTGCATCTCTTAAATATTAATTGGGTCATTATATAAAATCCATCATTAAACAAGTGGACAATAGTTCTGTTCAACTGTAATATTTTCACTGGATTTGTGCAGTGTTTTGTTAACTTATTCTCTAAGGGACTGAATAATTAAACAAGTACTGTATTAAAAAAATAAACTTTCCAATTCCTTTAAAAAGGTCTGTGGTACTTTTTTCACATAACAAGCCCACAACAATTGGATACACTGATTGAGCATACTGGAGGCAAAATCACCCAAGAAAAAAAGTAAGTCATAGCTGTTTTGAATGAGTGAAAGGAAGCCACCAATCTCCAAGGCAATAAATACCATGATTTCTGTTCCTACAATATTTTCCCGCCCTCCTTCTTCTGTTGATGGTACATTTCCTCAACTAAAGCAATTTGAAGGCATTCCACTATCTTGAACCTAGTCAGGCTTAATCTGCTTAGTCTTCACTTGTCAAGTATCCTGTGCTATTTGTGAATATAACTGAGGAAAAAAATGACAGAATCTACCTCATAAATTTGAGGAAATACCTTTGTCATTAACGGAAAGACATACTTGCAAATAACTAAAAACTGAATAGATTTCGCATGGGTAGTCTCTTCAACTGAATTCAAAGAATCACATATGAAGTCTTGTGTTTTTAAATGACACACGTGTAACTGAAGATTCAATTTGTACTTTTGAATTACATTAATAAAGTACTGTTACCTTTCGGCACAATATTAAGGATCCAGGTTGGGGGTGGAGGGAACATCTTTTTGGATTTTGATGCAAATATATACTCAATTTCTCAATTGTACCTCAAAGAGATAGTTTAGAAGGTAGATGAAAACCCCAGCTTTTTGGACAAAACTCAAGATTGCTTCTGATGTTTGAAAACAATTATTAGTAATTGTCTTCTGCACCTGACTAGGAGGCTATGTTTTCAGGAAGAAGACTGATAATAAAATGTGCACCCACACTGGCTGCGTAAAAATAAATACTCTCCTCCCACTCCTTACTATGGATACAGATCACATAAAAACAAATACCTACATTTACACCAATGCCATCATTACAACCTGTATTCATCCTCATATTTGTTCTGATCTCTACATTTTTACTCTGATTGGCCACAGTAATTTCAAATATATGTCCTGGAAAATCTGTGTACAAAAAAAACTATATGTGTTCCAGAAGTGATGAAAGGGTTCAGACACTGAATATTTTTTTCTAAGAGGTAAATAAATCTCCAGATTTTCTAATTTAAGAGACGACATCAGTGAAATACTATGTAAATTGGAATTTTCCAATCAATAAATCTAATTTGAGATTTAGCCTTTCCAAAACTGAAAATAAAAAGATGAGTATATCAGAATAAACAAATCAGTAAAGCATCATCTATGAAAGCAGCATCAGCTTATGGCTCATTTAAAATACCTTACAACATTTGGTTTTGATATCTTAATCCAAGGCTGAAAGGAGAAAAATGTAATTTGTAGAATAAAGCCCTGCTGTCTGGTGCCTGTGCCATTTGTTCCATTTAGAAAAATATTTATTCATTAAGATATATTAGTTTGCAGTGATGTGCAAGGCAATGTTCTTGAATATTATTCTACCCTTACCTGCAGTTATTCAGCACATCATAGTAACCAAAACACTTTAAGAAAATATTTTGTTATGAAAGCATAGAAACATTGCTCCCTTTTTTCAGACATTGAATATCTTAAAACTTAATGATAACAGCTAGACTTCATCAGAATTTTGGAAAAAAAAAATGCTGTATTTACAAACACATAATTAAGGTTGGCTTGGGAGACTTAATTGAGCTTGCAAAAAATAGTTTTCTGTTAGTAGTTTTCTTTTTAGTAGTTTATACACTCAGATTTTGGAACTTTTCCTTAATATAGTTTACTATCTGGTAAGTTCTCTGTCTTCTAAAAGCTTTTACAAGGATAATTACATGTTCCCTTGTTGTGGACAACTATTTATACAGTACTGTGTGAATGAAGTTTATGGGAATGTTAATTATATACCCTGATCTTGTTAAAACTGCAACAGTGTTTCCTCAGAACTGCCAGAGACCTGGAACATTCCTACACGACCTTCACACAGGCTGGCTGGTATGGGAAATCACATTGCTGCCGTCTCAAAATATTTCAGTGGGAACTGTGCGCCTCAAGGCTCAGAGGACTTTTCTGTAGGAAACTCTGTTATGACACCTATATCAGAAAAGACAGCAAAGGTTGGTTGGCAGTATTGCAACTACTTTCCTAGGATATTGAAAGAGGTGAGAATAAATTCTTTTGACACCCCAAGCCTCCAGGTTGTACATGCAGTATACAAAGAGAAGTTACTTGGTGGGTAACTAGATGCTAATGGTTGTGGATAGGTATGCACAAGGTAGCAGGAAGTGGAATTGTTTTAACAGGAGATGGGACAAGGCCAAAGGAGGAGAAAAATCTTCCTCTCTTCATTTAAGTGACACAGAAGCTGTAACCCTGAAGGGCCCCAAACTCTTTGTTCAGCACAAGACTTCTGTAAAATCCACAACAGAAGAAATGTCCCGTCACTGGAAATGTTCACTTACTCTATTTTCAAGTTTTGTCTTTTATGTGACACAAAACCATGTGAAATCCTTCCCTACAAGTACTATCCCTCTTTACCTTGTATTATCTGCCACTCTCTGTGGTTGACCTTGATGTTGCCAGGCACCACACCAAGATGACTTCTTCACTGCATTTCACATTTCAGAAAGGTAAGTTAACAAAATTGTATAAAAGTTAACATTCACTTTTCTTGTGAGTAGCAACTCCACACATAGCTTGAGGATGTACTTATTTCATGAAGTTGATGTGACTGAGAAAAGATAATGGCAAACCTTAAAGCAAGTCTTCTCTGCAAGTAGATTTTTACACACGCTGTTGACTTTTGTTCTGTTTTCCTCTATTTCTAGTATCGTAACTATGTCAATATGCAAATATGTGTTACATAAGATTGCCTCTTGGGCTGGAAAAGCAGGATATCTGCATGTAAGTGTTCATTAAACAGAATCTAGTACAATATTTTAACATACATAAAAGGAAATCAGCCTCAAATACAAAAGTTAAAGCACTACATCTTTATGCTGAGAGCCCCATGTGGACTGCACCTCTCCCATGCCTTTGAAATAAATACCCTTCTTCAAAAAACCCAAAGTCATTTACAGAAAGAAAAACACATGAATAATACAATAATGTATAATACACAATGTGGCCGTGGAAAATGCTATTATTAGTAATTTATAATCACTACTTCTTCTGAAACTCAGAACTGCACAACTTCATTCTTGAAGGAATTATGACTCAAATGACTCAAATTCTGTCCTGAAACAAACTAAAATATCAAGCAACTTAACATTTTCACATGCGAGTTCACAGTATTCCATAACTGTGCTATCTAAACTGTCTTCTTCCTAGCATATTCTTTCAACCTTATTTGCATCACACTAGTACCTACATTTATATTTATATTTCCTAACTTCATCCTTCCTTTAAAAAGTGTTATACTGCTTGTATCATGTGTCATTCAACAAAGTTATTATATACAATAAGAGTGTGGTGTTTATGCATAGGAGCAAGAGGCTGCAGGTACAGTGAGCTCTGTTACCACATGAAAGTTGTTCCCTGCCTTCCCCCCCCAAAAAAAATTCCTCCTGCAGCCTTACTATTAATACAGTTGGAAGGCACCACTTAAAACCGTTCAACATCACAAATGTTATTAGAGAATGGAGTAACATCTGTACAACAGTTCGCATAAATGGGGAAAAAGGACCTAATAACATTTAATATCTGTGTGGTTATATAATGACAAGTTTCCTTCCAAGGCTTGTTTGTTTATTTTGGATGAAATTGTATACATAGGAAGCAGCACAGCTAAATTAAAATAAATATAAAAATATATGGTGCACTGATCAAACTGCTGTCATATTCCCTAAACCAAATATATTCATGACCCTGTTCATTATATCTATTTGATGCATCATTAAATAAGGAAAATGACACCATACTCTAAACATTTTTTGTTCGATCACCAGCACACTTAGAACACGGTCAATAGTTGAAGACATGGAATTGACATAATACCAACATCTAAAGAACATATTGGCAAACTAGCAAGCAATCCATTGAAAGCAATAGAATATGGGGAAAAAATGGAATGGCATTCTTTTCTGAATGTATACATTAAAAATGCTAAAATTATTTTTAAATATAGAGATTTTGAAATATTTTACCACTCTAATAGAATACATGGTATAATGCATAAAATGCATAAAACCATGCATATAAAAACATATACGGTGGCAGATAATCTCCACATAACTTGAATATCAATTAAATCAAAAAAGATCACATACAAACAGCAAATATCAGGAAAATCAGAAAAAAAAAAAAAAGGACATCACCAGGAAGTCATATTTGTTGTATATGATAATGGCAAAATTCCTGAGAACCTAAATTTGAACTGCATGTTCAGGAATGATGCTCTCTGCAAAAAAGAATTTTCACTGAGTTTGTTAAGAATAATCTTAAAAATACAATTGTACTATGAGTTTTATCAGAAGTTTCATTACATCATCTGTGTTCTGCAAAGCTACCATATGCCAATACTTCAGAGTCATCGGTAATTCAGAAAGTGCAGTAAAATTGTTTCTGAGAAAAGAGATACAGTGGCAGATGGCGTAGATCACCAATAGAGTTGTGAGAGTTTACACCTTTTGAGGATCTGGCAATAAACTTTTTTCAGCCTGGAAAGAATACATGAAAGAATGCCACACTAATATTGAGTACCTGATTTTAAGTAGTTTTTGTTGTCATGACAACACTAGACAACATTAGAAACTGGACTGTATGAAAAACAGCATAATTGAAGGAAAATTAATTCCAGCTTACAAAGATTAAAAATATTTAAGCTCTTAAATTACAGTAATGCAAAATCAAATCAAATTATGAAAAGAAAAAAAATATTGCCACAAAAAAAAAGAGGTCTTAAAACAGAAAATGGGTTAGAAACTTATTAGGAAAAATGCATGGGAAAATTTTGGTTACAAGCTGTCTGCCTTCACTTCAACTTTTGTAGACTATGAAGTGTCTATGGCTCATATCTAAATTCAGTTCAAGTATATATTCAATGTATGTGCAAATTCATGCATAGTGTGTTATGAAGTGCTAACTTGTGAATGGTCTAACACACAGAGAATAACAGTTTTTAGTAACATACTTCCAAACTATGTCTTCCTTATGAGAACAAGTAATGTTTCAGTTTAGTTCATTTTATAGTCTGTCTTTATATTACATACTGTTTTTAAATCAGTTCTCAGTATGGATAGACTTTTTTTTTTTTCTTTGTTTCTTTTTAAAGAAAGGGACAATTTACAGTTCTACCTGAACATTCCCATTAGACAATTCTCCAACAGAGCTTTTAGCTGAATAAAGTCATTTGAGAAGACTGGGGGAACCAAGAAATAGTTTTGTCTGATGAGGATTTCATGAATTGTAGCTATCAGCATTAGTAAATTTTAAATCATTTCACTAATGATAAAATATTTTCTCACTTTGTATTTGGGGATAAGGAGTATGTCACCTACCAATTAAATGCAGCCATTTAACAGTACAAAGTAGCGCCACACAGCAATTTATAACATACAGTGAGGAATACAAAATCCAATTAAAATTTCAGGGGGAATTTAGCAGCTCAGAATTTAATTAGCAAAGATACAATTTTGCCAGGAGACTGTGGCTAACACCTGTTCTGAAGTGTAAAGTTACATGGAATATGTAATAACAAATGTGTGGGTCAGAATTTATGTTCTGTTGGCTACACAGTTCCTCATTTAGATCCTTGTTTCTCTCAGAATGAGAGAAGTAATGCTTCCTCAGCTACCAGAGCTGCTTACAGAAGTCTGACTCATTCCAAAATTCTAATCCAACACAAGCAATACTGTTTGAACACTGAAATATGGTTATTTTCTCATTTCTGCACACCGTTTAAAACCCACTGATTATCACCTTTTACCTACTACATACGTGAAGAGTTACAATGCCTTCTGTAAGCTGTTGTGAGTGGCCACAGGGTTGTGCCAACAACCACATAGCAAAAGGACAAGGAGGACTTTCAAACTGTGCTGTGAGTCTTCTTCCCTTTGGAGGAAAACAACTGGATACAGCTGCAATGTCCCATCCGTGAAGATGGTTGAAAGTACCTTCTCAACAATGTAAGCAAAACCAAGATGACTCAGTTGCATCGCGTTTTTGAAGTTGACTTGATCTGAGACTTTTCTAAATCCCACTGTGTATCTTTTGCATGTCAAAACTAGCTGTGACCACACTGATTTACTTGACAGTATTGGAACACCTACAAAAATTAGCAATCTGTACTTCAGTAAGCATTCCCAATAGTTGAAAATTCAACAATAAATCAAAATCATAAACTCAATCATCACTATTTTCTTTTTTATTCTCTCAGTAATTTTTACTAACTTTGAAGAAAGTTGGTATTTCTTTGGTATGTATACAAAACATCCACGGAAACATACCTTTCATATCCAGTTCTAAAAGTGCTATCTTGCAAAATTGTGATGAAAGTATTTTCTACATCTGGCAAGTTGCTACAGTAACCAGCTTTATGAATTAAATTCCAAATTCATTTTTACAAATTATTGCAGTTAGTGTTTTTCTCTGGCTTCAGTGATAACTTAATTAGAATTAAGAGTAAGTCACCGGACTACCTCGATGAAAAGATGAAGTCACTAAGCTATTCATTATATCCATCCGCATTATACTTATGAGTTAAAATCCTATGCTATTAATGATGAAAAGAATAAATATTAGAAGCCCATTATTAATGAGCCCCACTGTTAGTAAATCCACATGTATCTGCAGTGTACAACAAATAAAACATCAAGATTAAAGCTTTGATAATTACATAAATAATGAGAGAGAAAATAATTTTGAAAACTGCACTTAAAAAAGCCTTGTCAGAATCTCTAAGTGGAAATACAAAGAGCATTTCAAAAAATGTTTGTTGTTGCCTCAAGGCTGTCCTTTCAACAAAGGACACATGGAACACCATTACTTTAATTGTCATTTAGCATTTTGAATTCTATATTGAAAATACAAATGTTCATTATAAAATTGTATGCTCTGTATTTCCTAAAATTACTTTTATTGAAAGAAAAATAAAACCTTGCAATTTGAAGAAAAGAATGTGAACTAGGTTTATGTATCACAGATTACTCAGATCAGCTGCTACAACTTAAGGTTTTAATTTAAAAAAAACTATGTTACCAGTTCAGCTGCATACTGTGTACAGTAGAACATGACATTGCCAAATTACTAAGCTGTCTTTTTTGAAAAGTGGAGAGGGAGAACACCTGGTACTAGATAATCTGCTGTTATATCTAACATGTCTCACTCCACAGAATAGCATGGTTGAAACTGAGGGTGATAATCATACTGTGTATCATAAGGAAGGGCAGAAGTAGTTAATCTTTCATCTCAGAGGTACAAAGTTACTTATGGTAGTGAAAATTCAGTAAGCATCTGTAGAAAAAAGCTTTATAATTACTGTGCTGAGAAAGCCAGGCCCTTTTCAGTGTCATCCACTGCCAGGACAAGAGGTGACCTCCAGAGGGCCCTTTCAACCTCAGCCACTCCCTGATTCTTCAAAAACTTGAGCCACTTTATGTTTTAGAAAACATGAGGATTCCAAAGAAGTCAAAAACTATCTGACTGCAACTTATATAGATTTATGCAAAATGTATTATGGCCTGACATTTTAATGAGAATAGATGGACAGGACATCAAAGAGGAGTAGGAATGACTATAGAAAAGTCTCTTCGTGGCAAATCTCTGCCCTACTGTCTATAGCCTGACACTGATGTTCTTCTTCCTCTCTCCCCAGCTGAAGCATTAATGAAAATACAGAACTGCACATTTTTCACATTGATACAAACATAGCTGATTGCAGCTACTCCACAGTAGCTAAATGGGTCTGTGCCTATCAACAAAAATGTGAGGAAGAATTCTTAATGTTACAGCCATTATAGCCCAGCTGCTAAGATGTATTTTCTTTCTAGAATACATATCAGTATTCCTGGCAACTGGTATCAGTGCAATGGTTAAGAATTCAGTGCTAACTTTTCTTAACTGTTCTTCCTGGTGGCATAAATAGAGAGAATTAAAGCAGTAGGTTGTTGCAGAGTAGAAAAAACAAAAACAAACAAAAACAAACAAACATGAACATGTAAGCAATAAAGGAGGAAATGTTTAGAGTAATGTATCTAATCTGGCTGGAATACAAACAATTACTGGTATAGATAGAGAAAACAAGCATGTTCTGGGAGTCCACCATGCAAAACCATAAAGATGATAGAAAGGTCTGGATCATTTCTGTAGTGCATTCATTAAATACATACAGCTTTAACAAATTCTATTTACTTTGTAAACATGTTTTAGAAGCAAAATTGCTTTTACACTGGCAAGAAAATTTTCAGGGCATGATGAGTGCTGTGCAAATGCTACCTAGCTCAGCTCTCACTCAGCAGGTGACATTAATTATCCACTGTAAAATAGCTGTGATCTGTTGATTAAAAAACCATGACAATTCCTGTGTATGCACCTAGAATCAATTACAACATGCACCTAAAAATCAGATATTTAAACTGATTTTGAATCACTGCAACATGTAGGAATTGACATAAAAAACAAAACAAAACAAAAATAAAATTTGACTTAAGATATCTTATAGGGGAGTTCCACTTCCACAAGCTTGATTGCTAAGGAGCTTCTGAAAAAAAAAAAAAAAAAAAAAAAAAAAATATTGTGGTCGCAGGTGTTTTAGGAAATCAAAATTGGGGAGATTTTTTTTAAAGACGGTTTTTTAAAAAAAAAAAAAAAAAAAAAAAAAAGATGCTGGCTGCAGTGGTATCTCAAAAGCTCTGTAGGGCTGTCATCTTTGAAGCACAGCCCTTAGCCTAATGTCTCCTGCCATGAAACCTTTGCACTTTCACAGCTCACCATTAGTATTCCAGAACAGCAGTCAGAGGAAAGCATATCTTCCATCTAAAATATACAAGCTATGAAGGAAGAATGAGTGATGCACTGTCAGGTTTTGAGTAAAAACATGGACCCAGGAATGGCAGTCCTTCCTATTCTAAAAAGCTCCTCTCTGGACTTATTTTCCATTTGTCTTTTGCAGATGGTCTCTTTCGCAAATTGCGTCTTATAGTTCATGCTTGCTCTAAGTCTATCTGACAAAAGATACAATGATTAAAGCATTACAGCATAGGCTTGAATCTCCACTTTCCATTACTTTCTCATCTCCCAAAACAGAAGATTTAAGTCTATGTTGTTGTGATCACTCTTGCTGCCCTTTCCATTGTGCTCCCTACTTCATAGCCACCTGTATCTCTCCTGTCTGTCTTTGTATCTCATATTTGTTAAGTGGTCAGAAGTGCTATGGTTGTATAAACAAGGCTAAGGTTATTATTGGTAACAGACAAATTCTAGTGTGCAGAGCACACCACTTTGGTGTGGGAGTTAATGCAACTAGGAAATATTGCAGGTTACATGAAACAACACACGTTACATGAAATAACAACCTGGTGCTTAGGTTGGGACTCACAATCACATAAAGTCATTCATAAATTTTTCCCTGTCTAATAACTGAAGCATATCTATTAATGGACACATATATATAACCAAACAGAAGCATATATATATTTTTAAATGAGAAATAACTGCAAGAGGGAAGGTAAGAGCATGGATGTGTTACAACATTTTTCTCATCTAAGTTCCCATCTGGTTCATCTTTCTTTCATAGTAATAAATTACACATTTCTTACATGCTTGCTTTGTTGAAGTAGGCTAAAGTTGACAGAACCTTACAAGTGAACTTTTAATGTTTTTCATTGCATGTAACAACAATAGCAAAAAGATAAAACAATCCGACAGAAGTTCTCTTTGGCTGGTCAATAGTTTAAACAGCTAATTACTTGTAATAAATGTTTCTGCAAAGACAGAAGAACATTTCAAGCCACTTAAACACACAGATCACTCAACTTGATTGAGATGCAAGGCACTACTTTATAATTGAACCTGTAAATAGAACCATTCCATCTCCTCCATTGATTTTTGTACATTAACTTTTGAAACTAACTAGATTTCTGTATTAGTATACATATCATTCACCTAGTACTTGAAAAAGGCAACTGATGCTTTAGAAGAAACAAAAATGCTACTTCATGTTGATTTATATACATATGTGCACATGTATACACAGTCTTCGCAAATCTTTAACAGAAATCAATTTCAAGTCTTTTAACATGTATACAGCTTTTTCCCCATTGAGCAGTTGTAAATTTCTCATTTCCTTAAGACCTATAATGAACTGCAGGAATACATTAAAGAATTTGCAGTCCCTAAGGAATCAACGTTTCCCCACACTCACTCACACCAGTATCTTAATGATGTGCTTGAAAAAAAAATCACAAAAATAATAAAAAAGAACACTAATTCCCACTGCTTATTTTCTTTCTAAGAATAACACCTCTAAGCTGGATCAACTATTACTGAAAACTGGAGAAGTCCCACTTCATTGACATTTAGACAGGTTTGATCAATGTCTGATGCTGAGAAGTGGCTAGAGACTTTACCATGTTATTTTGTCATGTAATACTGTTCCTTCCTCCTCCTGATAATGAATTCCCTTAATAAGAAAAGGTTTACAACTGAAATGAGAGAAAGCAGCTGTAAGAAAACTGAAGAATACACTTGTGCACATTACTTTTGATTTATCCATTTCATACTTATCAAAACTACTAGATTTAAGCAATTAAAAAAAAGTGGATTGATTCATGATGCAACTGTACTGATTAGTACTCCATTCCTTTTGGCTTCACCCTTGTGGCTTTTAAAGCCTGTGTCTTTCACACAGTGATGAAGCCAGTTATATCCAATTTATTTTCCCTCTGAAATCATGGTTAAGTATCTGTGATCTCAAGAAATATGCTTTGTGTATTCCGTATCATTTTTATATTGTGCACAGTAATAAAGCAGGTAATAGCATAATCTCATCATTTAAATTTGCAACCCAGCCTTGAACAGAAAGCCTTACAGAGTATTTTCTTACAGCTAAGTAAATTGAAAGTCATTTGCTTCATATGTTCAGTATTGTTATTTGAAAGATAAGATTGTTTTCCTTGTATTTCAATAAATTTGCAGGCCTTAATTTAATAACACTGCCTTTATCAGGATACTATAACAGATTGCTCTGTCTCATTGGATTGTCGTACTATAGATTGTTGTTCAAAATAACTAAAGAAACTCAGTCATCCTCTAATGGTTGTATCATACAAAAGAAATATTTATACATGTCTGAGGCCTAATCCCTAGAAAAGTACACTATAGCATCCATTTTCACACATATACTAGGAAATTCATTCCTTGAGTTTAAGAAAAAAACATATTTAAGGGGGAGGGAAAATTGTCAAAGGCACATACATTCCACTTTATTACAAATTAAGTGATCTCATATCCCCACATTGATTTCAGTGGAAGTTGGATCTACATAACACTTTCAGATTGAATGCCCCGATCACACTCCACTGCTGGACATTCTTCTGTAAAATTCACTGCCTTTTTCAGAGGAAAATGGAATATTCTCAATGGAAAGAATGTGGTGATTTTTGCCTCCTTCTAGAGAACTAACTAGGAGCATTTAGCTTCTGGCTTCATCCCCTGACTCATCTCCTCTACATCTTCAGTCCTGAATTGTCCTGAACTTTCACCCTTCCTGTTAGGGTTTACACTACAAGAGAAGAGGGAAAAGAAAACAACTGAAAACCAAAAGTGCCAACAAACAGCACTCAAACCCATCCTACAAACCAGATGAAAACACTGGCTGGTAGCAAAGATGACAAAATAATTGTGGCATCCCAAAGATCATGACCCTGTTGCTCAAGTTTTGTTGAAAGCTCTGACCTGAGGGTTCTCATAGAACAATTTCAGACACATTTCAGCTTCTCATGTTTCCTCAAATTCTGCTGCTGTTAATAATATATGCACATCATGGTGTATTCTTCTTTTTTTTTAAAAAAAAAAAAAAAGTTGTGCAAAGGAATGTCTGTTTCCTGTGACAAACATTTATTCTCATGTTTGATAGTCCACAGTTTTAAAAGCAAAGATTAAAATAATCCCTTGCTGAAGATAGGTATGGCACAAAAGCAACTTTTTTTCTCTGCACTGCACTTATGTGCCAATATCCACAATATTTGAAGTGCTTAGTTTTAGCCAGTCTCAACTTCCTCTACAGTCAAAAATAAAATGCAACACTCAAACCATTTCAGATAGAGGGAAGCTGGTCTGGGTGTTTCTGAAAGTTACATACTCTGTCTCTTAACTACCAAAATTCCAACTATTTTCTGTTCCATAACAAAAAAAAGAAAAAAAAAGAAAAAAAAAAAAGAGGTATACAGGCAAAGAATGCAGAAAAAAAAAATCAGAAATTCACACGTATGTTACATAAATGCAATCAGGTGAAATGCGTTTAATCCCTTGTATTTCAAGATACCTGCTCTATTTTTCCTATCTTGTTAATACTGTAAATACTGTAAATCTCTTGATTACCTGAAATAATTTACTTCCCTTGAAAATATACAGATATATAATACTGAATTAATATTTTTCTAACATCATGTATGAGTCCTGATATGGTATGTAACTCATATTTTGCTTTTTTTGTTTGTTTGTCTTTAAGCCAGAGGTATCAAAAACATATAATAAAATGTTAATTGTGTTTAAGCAGAACAGACCACATGTAACCAGTAACCTTCAGGAATAGACAAATCGGATTAGAATACTCTCATTTACACTGTCTAATGGTATCAATTTCTGCTTGGAATCTGTAAGAAAAGCAAGATACAATCATTGGAAAATTCATGTGTAACAGACTAACATATTATCTTATTACGTGGTTTACACTAATGGGGCCAATCTGTATATGGTGTGTCTTCTCCTGAGGAATCGTTAGATGCCTGAATCATAAAACATTATGTGGAATAAGAGAAAAAGCTTTAGAGAAAACAGCTTTATTTAAAGAGGTAATTAGATGTAAAGGGTATAATGCTGATAGCAATTATTGCTGATAACCTGAAAATACAATGGGCTATTCAGTAGCTACTTCACTATATTACCATCCTCTGTTTGAAATGATATGATATTGTATCTCTATTACTATTAGCAGCTTTTTCCTAATATCCTGTATAACAACAACTAAATTATTCCAGATTAAAACAGCTTCAGTTTTTAAAGTTGTTTGTGGGTTTGTTAGCCAGAGAAGCATTTATATATTTAATAGAATATATATTTTAAATATATAAAAGTATGTATTTTATATATATATATAAATAAATAAAATAATCACAGACAGGAATATGCCACCACAGGTCACAGAAGTGACAAAACTAGTAATAAATAGAATCAGAATTCAAGTCTGTTCCCCAGTCTGGTGCTACCTCAACTCTGATTCTCACCCTTACTGAGACACTAATCTCCTAAATGAGTTCTCTTCAAGCAACACAAGATTTTATCAGCCTAGCAATGAAAATTAGTGACCTGATCTATAAAAGAAACAGATCTTCTCTTACACCTTCCAGGAACACTCATTAAGTGGAAACCTTTTTCATCAGGTACAGTCTACAATGGCCAGTGTCAGTGTGCATTACTTTGAAGTGGGTTACATACCTGAGGTATGTGGCTTTTTTGCTCCTTTTCTTTATAACAACTGTACTTGTGTATCTATTAACATTTAGTCACCGATTTCTTCTCCAAAGTAACAAACAATTTAGACAAAGCAATACCGTTCATAACAGTATGACATGATTTCACCTGGTTGGCTTTTAATTCATCCCAGTGATAGATATGAACCACACAGATGCAAGCTGTTTCTCAGCATGTGAAAAAGAGACTTGAGTGATGGTCCGTGTATATAACCCAGACTCCTTAGGTGAGCTCTGCCCTAACTCCCAAGGCAAACTGCACTCCAAGGCGGTGTCGTTACTCAGCATCTAAAAGAATTCTGCAGAATCACAAAGCAAAATTATGCTCTTCTGAACAGGATAATTTTTTTTTAAATACTGATCTTATACCATAGGAAAAAAAAAAAAAAAAGCACCAAAAAAACCACTACAAAACAAAACAAAACAAAAACCACTAAAACACATCAAAAATGTTATCCAGCTACAGACAATCCCTGTTCACGAGACAATATTTAATTTGCCCATGACACTATGCCATTTTTGTATCTCCTGTAAACTGAGGACACAGCCTCAAGACATATAAAGCTTCACAGATATATGAGGTATGCTGCAGGCAAATACTTGATCTCTAAAAAATAAAAAGGACTAACACCCTCAAACATCTCTCTTCTACAATGTATGCAAAGAATATGATCCTAAACCCAACAGTAGATGCTTGTTGTCCACCTTTGTTATGTGAATTTGTTGAGTTGTGTACTTGCATTTTTACAATCCTTAGTTAGGCATTCATGTAATGTTTGTCCAAAGTAACTTTCCCTACCACACAAAAGTCAACAGTGACTTACAAACATGATTCACTCAGATACAAGTTCAACAACTACAAATAATTGTGTACATGTATATCTTGTTGCAACCTTGTTCTTTTATATGAAATAATTCACAAAACTGGGCATTGATACTACTACATTGATACTACATTGATACTCTAATACTATCATTAGTTAAGGAAAAAAAAAAAAAAGAAAAGTAAGAATACATGAAAAGTATAATGTTCAGGTACAAATATCTTCTTCCTGGCTATCCAGAAATATCTCACAGAACAATACATATGCAGTCATAACTTTCATCCTTCTTTATAAGGAATTATTCTTCTACAGGAATGTATCAGATATGACTTGCTCAGTCTGTCTGTAATGTATTGAAAACAATTATTAGAGCTAAAAGCCAGGCTTTAAGAAGAGGCTACAATATGCCCATTTGGACAGCTATAGTTGAGGCGAGAATTAAGACTGCCTGGTGATTTGTGAAGACCCGAGGCCTTCTAGTTCCTGGCCCTAACAGCATGAAGCTGACAACTTTCCCTCCAAGGCACCAATGCTTCCCAGGTGCTCAGGAGAGCAGACTGCAGCGAAATGGCTGTGACATCTCTCCCAAGACAGATGTCCCACCCCCCTGCCATGCCTCCTAGCTGGTTGCTCAGGAGATCTTCTGGGAAAAGCCTCCTCACTGATACATGCAAACGCTGCCTTGCTGCAGCAGCAACCTCAGCAAAAATCCTCAGTTACAACATTTAGCACAGGTTTACCTTCTGGGGAAAAAATAAAAAATAAATCTGAACTCCTTTCCCAGTATTTGATTAATCAGTGTAACTATGACTACTGAAGTAAAGTAACACTGGAAAGTACTTCAGCTGTGAAATTTTAATAAAATCAAATACATGTTTATGTGGAATTAGTGATATATTACAGCTACAGTTACATTACAAATCATGTTCACCAAGAAGATGAATTGAAAAACACATAAAGGTATTTACTTAGGATCAATAGGAATAAAAATTCACTGTGATTCAATCACTTTTTCATATAATAACATCTCTGTAAAACCAAGAAGCATGGTAGCCCAAACCACAGCTTATAAATTGCAGCATATTGAAATAACTTAGGATTTTTCTTCAGGGTTATAGACAGACATTTTAAAACTCCAGTTCCACTGGAAAGAGCTTCACTTAATTACTGCTACATGAGATCTTTTCCCTCAAAGCTTGCTCTGAACTAAGTTTCATCTTCCACTTGGGCAAGTAGTTCTACAGTTCATACCGTACTTCTATCATGTTTTTTTGCTAGGCTACACACACCAATGCTGAGAACAGCAATCCATGGTAACAGAAGACAGCAGCACCACAGATTTCGATACAGCAGGCTGCCAGTCTTCACGACACTCTAAACTAGATAGAAGAAAAAAAGAAAATTTGGGTTCCAGTGACAAGATTGCTTTAGAGTAAAACTTAATTCATTGCATTGTTCCAAAACCATTAACTTTTACTATCCTAACAAATTAACAAGTAAAGACATCTCTGTTGCAATCACGTTACATAAACATCTCACCGATAGAGATATATCATTAGATTATATTTTAAGCTCCCATATGTCACTAGAATTCATGCTGAAACAACCTTACAATGCAATCTTTATGACAGATTTCTGTGGATTAAGTAGTTTCCAGTTTTCTCTGACATTTTATTAAAACTTTAATACTCTAAGCATTGCCTTTTGACATGCTTTCTGCCATTACTTTTTTCAAGCATAGGCATATGTTACAAAACAGTAAATGTTGCTCTTCAATTTAGGACGTTTAGCAAGAAAAGTATTTTGCACTGATACTGCATATTGTTTTGAAAGCACAAAATGGAATAATGCTTCATTTTATACACATGGGACTTCACTTCCCCATGTTTTGTTAGCTTTATCACAATCTGTTTAGACAGAATATTCTGTGAATATGAAATTAACTGGCTGTTTCAATAAGCCATCCCTACCTTCATAACAGGGACCTGCTAAGATTAATCAAAGGAAAGTTAATTCCTTGCATTTAAGGAGTAGGACAGAGTATAAAACCTGATGGAGAGGAATAAAATCATGGTGTTTGAAGACAGAAAATGGATAACCTCTATCCACTTTCTGGGTAACACATTATACAATTGCAATGGCAGGGGAGATATCTAGCATATCTATGTTTGATGGAATAGTATTCTCCTGTCTTCTTGTTTAAGGTGTAATATTTTTCTTGCCAAACTTGGGCTAAGGGAGATAACTCTTGGACTTGAAACAGTTAACACAGCACAAAGAATCCAAACTTGATTTCTGTTTATTTTCTACACATTCATCTGAAAAATCCTGGAAATATTTGCTGCAAAAAGGGATCTTTAAGTGATACAGTATGATATCCCCTTGCCTGCCGAGCCTCTTTTGTAGACAGAAGTGGAACCACAACACCACCATTTCTTCTTCACACTGGTCTCTTTGGGATATCAGGACCAGTATAACTAATACCTGATTACGATCCCCTTAAGAATGATATCTGTTAAGCAGTAATACCAAAAGAAAATAAATGAGCAAACAAGGGGAAGAAAAGAAAAAAAAAAAAAAGAAAAAAAAAAAGAAAAAAAAAAGTAAAAAGAAAGAAAGAAAAAAAAAGAATAATATTTTCCAGAGTAAAATACTGAAAGAAAAACAAGGTCAACAGAAACATATTAGTTCCTAAGCGGTAACCCAGAACGTTGCCAATTTCCTGAACATGCAAAGCCAGTACTACTGACAAAGTGAAATTGCTGAAAACCTAGCAATACCAATGTTAGTTCCAGAAGATATTAAACCTGCCATCAAGTACGCATTTCCTGGATTAGAACATCATAGGTTTTTATGGGCTTTTCCTTTTACTGTCAAAAGAATACAGAAACAATGAATAAAACACACAAAGTATTGAAGCCAGATCATGTCTACAGCCAATCATTTCTCCTCAGGAAAAAATATACTAGTATTTATCCTCTTTTAAGCTGTTTTCATAGCACAGAAATTTCACACAAAAGGCATTTCAGACACAATACCTGTTTTCCAGGGCTATTCTAGAGGAAAACCCAACACAAATTTACAAAGTCAGATACTATAAACTTCAACATGATTTACAGCTGCAAGTAGCAAAGGACTCCCTCATTTTGCATACTTAAATACTACCAATACAACAGCACAATACTTATAATTACTGATCCTTGTAGCTCAGGAGGAAGTGTGCACCACCACATGCAGAAAATGCAGAAAGCCTCCTACTGGAAAACAAATCAAAATAAACTTCGACTCTCTCTAGAGATCTGAAGAGGCAGGTGAAAAGAGAAAGTCAGTGCTACAGGTTAACCTCAGAGATATTTATCCTAGCTCTGCCTCAGGCTGTTAGGAAGAAAATGCAAATATAGTCCTTGAGTGTCATCTCCTTGAACTATTCAGCAAACCTTACTTTTGATTTTTAATAACTGTTTAGAGAGAAAAAGAAATTTCCAACCTGCTATTCATGCAAAAACTATGCATTAGCAAGATTAGTGGCAAGAGCATCTCCAGAATTACTATCAGATTTTTTTGTTTGTTTTGAAAGCCTACAGTGGGTGAAAGAGCCACAGACTATCCCTGTCATTGCTTAGTATAATGATGGTTATCATCATACTCTTCCATACCCACCATGTTCAATTTGAACTTTCACTGCTGCAATTTAAGCTCATTACTTCTTATACTAACCAACATCATTGAGAAAAAAAATATTTTCCTCTCTGCAGTACATTTTGTATATTTGAAGACTCATTCTCTCTCTTCCTCTGATTCATCTTCTCTTACCAGAACAAAGTCCATTCAATCTAAGTTGCATTTTCCAGGTCCTGGATTAAAATCTAAATTAATACCTATATAATTTCTTGAGGTGCAGCCCTTGGAAAAAACATAGCCTGACTACCAAGCCCTTGCTGTGACAGAATAGAGCAGTAAGATTACTTCAGGTAAGAGCAAATAGCAGTTCTAGACCTTGATGTAAGCCTTGCCATTGACACAAAATGCTGATAAGGAATCCGTGCCAATTGCAACCCAAGGTATCTCCTCAGATTTGCTTTATTTTATTATTTTTTTAATTTTTTTTTTTTTGGGGGGGGGGGGGCTGTTTTCTTTTCTTGTGGATGTTCACCCCCCACTACGACAAGGGATTGACATCCAGCTTGTCCTTTCCCAATGCTGAGGTGGGTGCCATTCTTAGGTGTAAGATTTGGAATTTCATACTTTCAGGCCACCTCTCCAGGTAATTGAGATCCTTTAAAACCCAATTCTATCTTTCAAGCTGCTTAAAGGTTTAGGCAAGTTTCATTATTTTCAGATCGTTAATGAAAACACTGAAGATGGACTTGATTCAAAATTCTTCCCCTCCAGTTAACTACATATTCATGTCCCTTGTTTATTTTACAAATGTGGTTCCCTCTGATCTGTGTTTTCCTGCATTCTTTATAAGAAAGTTATTTGAGACAATGTCAGAAACCTTATTAATGTCAAAATATAGGACATCGACTGCCTCCAGCATACTACTCCACTGTTCAGAAGTGGTCCAGCCACCACCAAATGGGATGCACTCATGAAAAGGAACGTTCAGTTCAAAAATTAAAAGACAGTCACACAAATAGGACATATTTGCACTGTAGGGGCCATGTAGGATACACCTGTCCAGCTTTGCAGACTAGAGTATTAAAAAAATAATAAATGGTCAAACCATTCTGTTGCTCATTTAAAAGCATCAACATTTCTGGCTTTTGCTGTGACTGCCTAGAGATCTTTCTCTAGAGACAGTGCCTTTATTGGTGCCACTGTACTGGCAGCACCCTTGGGCTCCTCAGTGGGCAGCAGAGTGTGCAAGGTCTCACCGTGCTGCTAGCTTCATGAATACTCTGGAGAATGTTTTATTTAACATGGTTTGGAATAAGGAGATCAATCCCCTGTTATAATACAAGGATTTAAAAAATAACCACAGATTCAGCAAGAAAATTTCAGCAGTTGTATAATTACACTCCCTGTAAAGTTGCCCCGTAAAGTTGCAAAGTAAAGAGACAAAATGTGTAACTCCTTATTTGTGTCAGTGCTACTGGGTCAGAATATATCATTAAAAGCAATAAGGAAAAAAATAGAAATATCTTTTCTGAGTGGGGTATATCTTACTAATCCTCTTAAGAGATGCATACAGGGAAGTATATCTGTGCATTTATTCCTACAAAGGGAAATGATGACAAAAAATAAGGTAGAAAAATACAAGGACAATCAAAAATAGGACAAACAAAAAATCCAAACAGCCTAGAATCACTTTTATGAGCAAAAAGGATAACCCTCTATAGGTAGAGATTTCTGTGGAAAACACCCAAGAAAAAATTTCAGGTTTGTTCAAACCAATGGACGTATTTCACAGGACATTTAACGTGCCCAAAATGATGGAGCAGATCTTAAGGAATTAAAGCAACAAACGTCTAGAAATAACATGGGAACATGTGAGTAGTCAACTTGGTTTACAATAGATAAAAAAGCTAAGCTGGTGCTAGCCTACCATCCTGATATTGCAGGGTTTATCACTAAATTGTTTGACTGTGAGTCCACCAAGAGCTTTGGAAGAATCCAGACATTTTAAGAATGGCTGGAATTTTACAGATATGTGGCAAGAGTTTGTTTATTGTTGTTCAAGAGGCCTGTGATTACTTCAGCTTTCTCTAATACAAGAAAGAACTTGTCAAGTTAGCTGTTCCCTTGCATTACTAAATTGAAGATTAAACAAGCAAGAAGGGGTTTTCTTAATAAATCTGAGGTTTTAGGACTGGTACTTTAGAAATACTTTAACAGAAGAGATGGAGAAATTAAGACTGGCCATGTAAAAAGAAAAAGAGTGAAAGCTGAATTTAAAAAGTAAAATGGGATCAGGGAAAAACAACTACAAAACAGTGTAAGGGAAACATGAAGGCCACTGAAACAGAGGATCTGCAGTAAGATCCTAAAAGACATCTTTTTTGTATAAGGAGCACAGCAGGGAATCATATGTGTATTTAAAAAAGGCAAATGGGATAAAGGAAAATTGTTGCTTTTTATAAAGAAAATATAACAGTGGGCTGCTGACACAGAGCCCTCCTCTCAGCCACTCAACCTGCCTCCCCCAGCTATATCAAAAAGGAAACAAAATTAGATTTTTTAAAATTATTATTCAGGGTGGGACAAAAAAAAAAAAAAGAAAAAGTCTTTAATACTTTATTTTATATATAAATTACCATAAATTACCTTCTTATACTTGATTCTGGTAACCTCATAACCTTTGAACTGACATGGCTAGTCTTTACAAAGATGCTCATTTTTCTCCATGAACAAAAGAGGAAATGCTCTGTAAGGCATCAACTCCAATAAGGCAGCTTTTATTCTCAAAATGTCCTCAATGTAACTCTTTTTTTTTTTAAAAAAAAAATAAATCATTCTTTATTGACATCAGTTTTCATGTAAGTTCTATAGTTCATAAGGATAAAGTAAAAAATGGATGAGTAATGAACAATAAACTTGTCCTATAGATAAAATATTAAACCATTACCAAGATTTATGGAAGCACAATCACACTTTCATAAGCCAGTATATCTATCCTTGCAAAACAGAAATTTCAGAGATATATCTGATCACATACATCCCATCATCTCTAGATTACATACATCCCATGATACTAGCCTAATCAATTGAAAATGCAATAACACGTAACTGAGCTGCAGACACTCAGTAAACACCACCCAGTAATTTTCTCATCCAAAAGAAGGTTACAGGAAAAGAGAACTGAAATTAAATTCAAATGGGTTCAACTAAATTGCTACATTTATTCTGAAAAACAGACAAAACCTATAAATTAGTATTTACTTTTGCCTTTTTTTTTCCCTTAATTGTAATGTATGTGTCTATGTTTATCACTTTGGAAATACCAGGAAGGGTTTCATGCTGCATACACTGAGGCACTGATGCCAAAGCTAGTGGTCTACTCATTTAGTCACTGCAGATGGGTCCCCTTGAGGATGTTACAAAGCACTAAAATCTGCCTTCTCTGGATGGTGGTGATTCAAAGCAGGCTCCCAAATTTAACTCTAACATTTTCCATCAAGAAGAGCTCGCACAAGTTCCTCTCTGAACAGACGATACAAGAAAAACATCATTTACACACTATATGACACTGATGACAGCATCATGTTTCTGCAGGTAAACCTTTGTAACCTGATTTCTTCAAAGTAAAGTTTAGATGACAGTTTTTTTCCCCCAACTTCTCATACAATTATTTGGAGTTGAAATGCATTTTTGAAAGGCTTTTGGTGTCACCACACACAGACAATAATAGGTACTACAAGAGACCAGAAACATTCATCTCAGAGGTACTTTCAAATAATGTGTTTCAGTTGTAACAATGTCTTTAGATAAGAACATCTCTTCTCATACACACATCTTTAAATGGTAAGAGTTCTTACTCACTGTTTATTTGGGTCAGATTTTAATGAGAGATAAGGACTCTGCATCTCTGTCATCCACTCCTCCATCCACATTCAATGGGAAACTAAACTAGCATCAGCCATCCCCATCACAAGTAAAATCAGAATTTTAAAGTTCCATGTGCTCTGTGGGATTTACCACAGAAAAATAACACTTGAATTACTGTTAAATACTCCTTTTTGAAGAGAGCTGCAATGCAGTGGATGGATACTGATAACCAAGGGGCTGGAAATAGTCCAGGTTAAAGAACACAGAGCTCCACATCTGCCCTTCATCTTTGACTCTGTAAGAACAGATGCACACTATCTGCTAATTATCTTCCTCTGTGCAACTGATTATTATATTTTGCTCAGATATTTTTACAGCATACTTTGATATTTTTATCACGAATAGAAAAATAATTTAGATAAGGAAAGATCTAACTAAAAGGCTTGCCTACTCATCATCCTCATAATTATTTAAGGCTTACATTTATCCTTCCTTTAGAAGCAGTTTGTAATCTGTTCTGAATAACTCACCAGGGATGATAGCACTTGAGCTGACAGCTGAGCTTACTTCTTCGAAGGTCAGACACTCATGAAATAGCCACTATTCACAAGCCAATTAGGAAACTTGGAGATATATTTGTCATAACAGAAAGATAGGCCTGTGAGAATAGCACTTAAAATAAGGTATTATCTCCTTTCTAACAGACCAAGTTCATTTTTGGCTGGTCAAATGGCCTCATGTTAGCTCATGATCATGTGGAACCAACAATGCAGTATTTTCAGTCCCAGCTGGAATCTCCCCAGTGAGCTTTACTCTACCTTCTGGCTAAAATACTTTGTACAATCATCCAAATCCCTGAAGGGAAAAAAAGGATTAAAAAAGAAAACAAAACACAAACAAGCAGCTGCTCTAGGTTGCCTAAACCACCGTATTAAAAGAAAACATGCTGCATTCAAAAATACTCTGCATTCCCTGTAACATCTAATAACTTCACAAAATTACATTGTTTCTAAATAATACCCTCAGGTCCTTCTCATGTCCAAACATTCACCTTAATATCAATGTATTAATTCAAGGTGATGGTTTTCTGTTTATTTATTTTTGTGGTTAACTCAATTTGTTCCATTTTTAAGTAATGGATAAAAAGTGAAATAATTTTCCTAGATTAAATACGCATGCTGATGAAACTTTGACATGTTTCTAGACTCCATGTAATTATTTCTTCTTCTACAGAATAAGTTCTATGACAAAGATGCAAGAGATTAATTTAAAAAAGCATCCACGTTTCTTTTTTTCTTTTTTTTCTTACAACAGCACAGGAAGAGTCACTAATTTTATTAAGTTGTGAAAACATTATTCTAAATAATGTAAATAATGTCAAGCTAAAAATCTTGATTTCATTCACTTTATTTAGTGATCTCTCACTTTTTCACTCTTACAGAGCATTTGAAACAATCAGTACTGAAGTATTTGTAAAAAATGCTTTAGGAAATAGTAGCAGTCTAACCTTACTGTCACTGAAATCATTTGGTTATGTATCATTTATGTCAAGATATCTCAAAGCACTTTAGAACATTGCATCTGTAAAAAGTCTCCTTCTTCCACTGAATGATTTTTTTCTTTGCCTTTCTGTTGAATTTCATATATCTGTCTTTTTTTTTTTTTTTTTATAAGTACTTTTCCGATGTCTTTTGAAAAGCCAGAAGCCTAAATCAAAAACTCAGGTTTTACAGCTTTGAACACATTTATCAAAATTCTTTTCCTACCCCTGCAGAAGCTCAACCAAACAAGCTTGACCACATTCTAGGCATACAGGTTATCAGCTTTAGTAAGTGTATTCCAAATAGTCCAAGTAAGATTGGAAGTTCTAAAATTTGCAACTATTGTCTACATTTACAAGCAGAATGTTTTCATAAGTTGAGCTGTGGCTTTGTTTCAGCATGGAATCAAGAGTTATAAAATTTTGCTTGCCTAATAGAGCGGATAAAAATAATTCAAACAAAACTTAAGAGTCAACAGTCCACTTAGTTGTTGCCTTCTCACTCCCCAGTAAATCAGTAAGTTGCTGATAAGCTTTCTTGATGGGTTTTTTAAAAGCAAAAAAGACCACATGGGGAATCTTTGAAAATAACAAACCTTTATTTGCAGTACTTGCAGTACTCTACCTTGAGGTCTATGAAGCAAATTGTGGATTAAAGTGGAACTCCACTTCTCACTGGTTAAAAAAAAAAAAAAAAAAAAAAAAAAAAAAAAAAAAAAA
>CM021709.1:1288258-1354218 GCA_011074415.1 Stictonetta naevosa
AAACAATTTTTTTTGTTTTTTTTTTATAAATTACTTTTTGTTTTTTTAATTAAATTTTTTTATAATTTGAAAAGCAATTTTCAATTTTTAAAAAAAAAAAAAAAAAAAAAAAAAAAAAAAAAAAGTTTGCTTATGTACACTTCAAAACCAGAACAAGTTAAACAATGGAATGACAACAGAGACTGGCTGACTTTCACAAAACTTTCACAACGTCACTTTATGGCCAAAGCTCAAGTTGTAATTAGACAAGAGAATTTCCTGTAAAAGCGACTCATTTAAAGATGTTCTAAAGTATAAGACCTGTTCATAAGACGCCTGTTCATACACGACTATTATAACAATGAAAATTATCCTTAAATGACAGTTACACCAATGTATTTACAATTTGATGTCCAGTCAAAAATTATAACCGTACCATTTATAACAGGCACAATGACCTAATTTATCAAACATCACCTATGTGTTCCTTAAGACAAAAAGCAAGTTGGCATCCAGCCACAGAATAATGTGGCCCTGAGTAGTTTCAAGGACGAATAACAGCTAGTACATATGCCAATGTGTGCAAAAAGAAGCACACTGCTCTTTTGCAGAAAGATGGATGTTTGAAGAAAAAAAATGACTAAAAGTCTGTACAAGCATTACTCAGTAGCACAACCTGACAGTGACATGCACAGCACAGATGCTACTTATATTTACATCACTTTCAAAATCGCCCATCCAAAATAAAAAGATGACTTTTTAAATTGGTATATGAAAGAAAAAAATTAACTGCTGGGGATTCAAATCTTGTGGTCATCTTCTCTTAGTAGACTTAGTTTCCTGTGTTTTAGTGTGTTTAGAATTCCTTTATAATGAAACAGACAGATGCATTAGTTAAAAACTCAATTTTATTTCTTTAGGAAAGTTAACATATTTTGTGATTTTATAATGAAAGTAAGATTTCTATACTCATAAAATCAATTCCACAGTATTACCAGCAGCACATGAAGAGTCGTTATAGAGTACAAACAGAAGGCTATGCTGTATATAGTACATTTTAGGCTACAATAAGAATTATGGACATATAGTGAGATATAGGTTTTTCCTCCCTCAGAGCAAAATGTGAAGCCCACCTCTTTAATCCTCTCCATAACTGAAAACAAGTGAACAAAAAAGCGTAGATGAGCAAAAGGTAGCTCCTCTTGGTAACCAACAGAACAAACTTGGATAAGAGCTTTTGCAAGAGGAAAGTAATATACATTTACCTAATAAGACTGTAGGTCTTTCTAGACCTGCACAAGGTCATTCTTGAAACCTGAAAGGAAGGGAATGCTCTAGTTAGTAAGTGTATACAGGACCACTAACACGAATTACGCCACAACAATGGAAGAAACTTACAGTATAAATGCATTGCACTTGTAGTATTATCCATTCCTTTGATGCTCATCTGCTCCCATGCATATGTTGCTAAATCTGTGTTAGTTGTATATGAAGAATGAGAAGTTCCTTGGCATAGATGCCGTCGCTAGGACAACAATTCTGACCGGAGTTACCAATGTTAATGTTGATATTACTCACTTTGGCTCTGCAAAGAAAAGATACCAAGGAACAGTACGTAAAGAGGAAAAGAAGGATTCACTTTGTGTTCTTGGACCCTGTCCAAAAATTTCCCCAAAAGAGTGATATAACACCAGTCAGATAACAGGTTACAAAGGTTCAGACAAACAATAAACGGAAGAATAAAGACAAAATTCACAAGCAAAACTTAACTTACCAGTATTTCAGCTTGTTTGGGTAATGTTGTGGTACAGGTCATTCTTCCAGAAGTGAGTTGAAGAGACTTGATCATTCCAGACTGTGGTGAAGAGGAAAACTGCTCACTTGAAGAGCCCCAGATGTGCACAGATGAGCTCCCACACAGTAAAATACTGCTGTACTTAAATGAAAATAATTCTTGTAGCAGCCTGCAACACGCCTTAAATAAAGCTGTCTGCTATTGAACACATAGACACTTCTAATACAGACTGATTGCCAATTAACCATTTCAGAAACCAGAACAAGTGTTGTGACTTCATCAGGAACTTATCATATTAGGATATATATATATATATATATATATATATGTAAAAATCAAATCCTTGGATAAGCATCTTTCACAAATCAATAATGTACCCGAATTCATCAGTTTTTCACTCCATTCATCACAACTGTAGACTACTACAAGATAGTTTCAATATTGTGTAATCTCAAGTAGAGCACGGTACCTTCACGCACACACAATGTCAAAGTGGAAAGGTGCATTCTTAAGGCTAAATACTGACTTCTATCAAATCCTTGTTTGCTTGTTTGTTGCTTTGTTTTTCCTGTTATTATGTAAGATTATTGCCTGGACTCAGGTAATATCTCAGATCATCACACATCAATCACAAGATGAGACAAGGCCATATGATATTTAATGTAAGTAGTGGATTTTTCTGCAACTGAAGAGTTGAAATTACATATCACAAATTCCAAAGGTATAACTTAAAGGAATGCATTCCAATACATTCCTACAGAGCAGACTATCCATATGTCTGCTCCCTACATAATAAAGATGACTTGTGCATTGTGCAGTTGCAAAATAGGAGGAGTTGCCTTTTAGATGTATATACATAAAGAAACTTTTTACAGAGTCAAAAGTACTACTGAAAATTCTTTTGCTGTTATCCAGGGAAAAAGAATTCTTATTTGATGGTGGAAAGGTTTACATATAATGGAATCAATATATGGACCAGATCAAAAACAGAAAGAAAAGCCTATAGTTTATTTCATTAACTTAAAGATGTCTTTATCAATTTATAGGGCTACTTGTACAGTATATGATTTTTTTCAGAGCTTTCTCATATCATTCAGTTATACGACTTATAAATTTTTTTCTTACAAGTCAGTTTGCACAACACTTGCATTCTGTTTCAGATTAATAAGTACTTTTTTCTGATGCAGATGCAGCCAGTACATGACAAAATATAAAAGAAATATTTCCCTTTCCACAGCTGCTATGAAACTTCTTTACTTTTAGGAGGGTCATATTCTGGAACAGGTTTTTTAATTATTTCATTATTATTATTATTATTATTCGTCTTTTGAGATTTTCAAGACCAGACTGGACAAAGCCCTGAGCAACTTGGTCTGATCTCAGAGCTGACCCTGTTTTGAGCAGGAGGTTGGAAGAGAGACCTCCTGAGGTGCCTTTCATCTTGAATTATTCTGGAAGTATGTCTTGAAATATAAGAATACATTAATAATAATAAAAAGAAAAAAACCCTTCTCTTCCTCTCCCTCCCCCCCCATTAAAAGTTACACTGAAAATACACCTAAATTACGACCATAAGAAATAGGAATAAAAACCCCACACCCTTTGGATAAACTGATAATAAATGGTTGAGATGTGATTTTTATGATTCTCTCAAACTACTAAGACCTTTCTTAGATGCATGTTTTTTCACAAAACATTTTTGAGAAAACTTACAGTAATATAAATAGTCTTTGCATTTAAATTTGACTTGAAAGAAATATAGCATGAAAAAAATATGAAATATATTTATCTAACAGATAGAACTTTCATAAACAAAAGATCAAACCCTTGAATTTCCATCCAAATAATTTTGGACAGTACTTAAAATACTTATGCCACTCATGTTATTCAGTATGTACCAGAAATATTTCTTAAGCTACAGAAGCACTAGGAAAATGAAACTGCATTCAGTATCAGAAAGCTCATATTTTCTAGCTACAGGTTGAATTTGAACAGTCTGAACTACCAGTAGAAAATAAAGAGGAACTGAACAAAAATAACTGAAAGCAAGTGGAAAACAAACAAACACACAAACAAAAAAACTGAGGTGAACAAGCTATAATGCTCAACTCAGCCGTTGCTTGTGTGCAATTAACATCACTGATTGACTCAATCTACTGCACAGATTCTGCCTGAATTGCCTATGGACTGAATCAAGACTCTAAAGCATTTTCAGTACAGCAAAATTCTAATAAGAAATGTAATCCAAGAAAAATAATAATCTCAGATTATACACTGCATGGAGCTAAAATATAGAACAGTATTCCACATGACCCTTCCAATAACTCTTATGCTTCTTACTTTCAGGGAAATCACCAGTTACAAGGTGTTTCAAAAAACACTAGACCTACAAAAATATTTACTTTAAGTATGTGATAGTATAACAGAGATCCTACTATTCAGATCAAAAAAAAAAATAAATTACCTTGTAAAATTCATACTTTCTAAAAACAGGACTGCAAAGTGCCAAACCCACCAGTTTTCCACTATTTCACATAATTTATTGTATAGAAGATAATCAGAAAAGATGCTAGAAAGACATTCTTTTCTCTTGGGTGACTTATTTTTTTTCCCCGAAGAGCATCAGAGATATCCTCATAGACCTTTAGTTTTTTCCAAACCCTTTAGCAAATGAAACTGGTGCTCTTTGAATATGGGTCCTTTGAATTTGGCCCTTTTTGTTTCCATTATCCCTTGGTAAAAGGCACTGTTAGGTGCAACCGGACAAATATATCACAGCTTATGCAAGCTATAAAAGGCAAAATGCTTTAGAAACTTTAAAACTGCATTTTGTCTCTGTATCTTTATGATTCTATATATTCTCCACATTCATCTGTAAAATGATATAAAAATGAGCTTCAAGCTCCTGAAGCTCATACATCTACACACTGAAAAGGAGTCATGGATTTCCTACTCATTGCCAGTATGCATTGCATCACTGAATTTAAACCTATTTTGTTCTCAGTAGAACTGAGATGAAATTACTATGGAAAAATAAAGACTGGAGTACCTATCCTGAGGAAGCCACATTACAAGTAGATGATGCTGAAATGGGCAGTGTATGGATACAGAGGTAGCATTCATGACTATTTATTAATGCATCTTTTCCTCCTATCAAAGTGCTGTGTAGGCTGGATTGTCACAGAGTCCAAATTAAGACATGCAAACATATAAATGGTAAACAAGAAGGAGAAAGGGGCACTTTGAAAGGAAGGTTAACTTCTGATAGAAGAATATTCTCCCTGTACAACAGTTACTAATCAAAAAAAGACTGAATTGAAGGGTTGAAGAGTACAGGTTACATGCTAAATTTGACAAATGAAAAAAAAAATAAATAAATGAACCACTATGAAGATTCTAACCTTTAATGGCCCAAACGTCACATATTCAGCTTTCCACTTACTGTGTAAATGTTGGAAGTGACATGTTGACTTCCAGCAGAGGTACCCTCCTCTGCTGAACACCCCATTCTCCAGTGATCAGCAGAGCCTCTCACCTGGTATCAGGCAAATCCACCTCTAGCCCAGAAGGGTGCTGCCTGGTCAGCTCCTGCAGTTCTACCATTTGTTCCATGTGCCCTGATTATAGCTTTGATTTATGGCCAGAGCAGCTGTCTGCAAAGTACTCAAAGTACTCAACACACAAAAATGACTTCTGTTTCTCTTGGTGATGAGCTTTCAGAGGATCTAATTAGAAAGTGTTTGATACACAGCCACTGGGAGGAATGATATTCTTTTGCCTGTGTTCTTCCGGCCTTTTTCTAGATTCTTATGCAATGGAAGTTTTTAACTGGTCTTATTTAGTGTGCTACTGTTACCTTTTTGCCATGATACAGATAAAATAATTTAATCTGTAAGAGATTCCTGGTCCAAACACCCCTAGCTGTTAAATAAAAGAAAGGTCCCTAAACAATCATTCTTCATTTGTCACAAAACACTGCCTTCTCCCCTCCTGTATATGCCTTCTGGCATTCCCCTTTTTCCTGGTCAGTAAGTTTAAGGGTCAAACTGCCTGTTTGCTGTGGCTTCAGACAGTAGGGCTTTCATACGCTTCTTTTTTTTTTTTTTTATTGCCATATCTTTAATAAACTATGGAAAACTTTCCTGAGACTACGCTTCTAAGGTGAGACTCAGTGTTTTTGTTTATTCAAGAGCAACAAAGAAATTTAAAAAATATCATTGACACAAAGCAAGCATTTTCTGAATTACACCTCAGTAAAACAAATATAGCTACGCCAAACACATTATAAAAAAATAAAAAAATAAAGAGTTCACATGAATTTTAATGTCTTTGTGTGTCACTGTGTAATTAAAACTAACAAAGGGACAAATGTACTAGACGAATATTGAATATTTACATTGCAAAATATTCAAATCACAATAATTTCTTTCTGTAATGCTAGAGGAGTTACAACATGATATCTTATTTATATCAATACAAACCAGTATTCTGCAAACTCCCTCGTACTTCTTTTTGCCTTTTAGCTCCCTCTGTTGTTTAGGCAGTTTAGCTAAGGAATTCCTTCAATAGTTATAACTCCAGAAAGGCAGGAGACAGCAGAGAAAAAAAGTATTCTAGAGCATCATCAGAAACAATCATTCATACCTCAGTGGCAGTTGTACAGAGCAGAAAGGAGAGGTATTTTACTGAGTCAAGTCAAAATACAAGTAACAAGGAAAAAACCACACTGTTGCCTGCAAGCTGGATATCTAAGAAATGAATGCACAATAAAAGTGATTTCTTGTTTTATAGCCCCACAATTCAGTGTCTTGGAAGATAAAAGAAAGGGAAGAGTAGCTAGATTACACCCTGATGTGAAAGACATTGTACAGGTTTAAAAACATATTAGGAAAACTAAAGATTCAACATGTTTCTGCCCCCTTTTAAGTGTGAGCAAAGCAAAATAAAATGATCAGAGATGTAAACTGCCTATATGTTAAAAAAATTAGATTTCAGTTCTCAAAACTAAGTCTCTTCGAACCAGTGAGGAATAGTCCCCTCTGTTATGTTTTCAGTATCTAATCTTGTTACTACTAATTTAAACTGAAATGGGTAAAATACTGCCTCTTGTATCTAACAAATGATAGAGCCTCCCGCATGGCATGTTTTAGCTTTACCATAAAACCCTTTTCTGCCATAATTTCTAATTTGTAGATTCATCTAGGTTTATGTAAATCTAGATTTACAAAAATTTGACACTGGACCCAAAATTCAGTAACCACAGTCATGTGATAAAACATAATCCAGGCGTATAACATGAAAAAAGTCGACTGGCATCAATAACAGAAAAAGGGTTAAAGGAAGACAGATGCAGTGAAAGAATGGAAGAACATTCAAGACATCAATGTGCATGGAAATTGGATAAAATCTATCATGACATAACTCATAAAGGTTCTGGCTAGCTGATAACTACTTTTCTATGTAAATTACAGCTGACCTGGAATTTATGAAAGCATTTGTATCAGAAAACAGACAATTAGTAAAGGTTGATAAATAATATGTAGGAAATTGTACTGCATTGAAAGAATAGATAGTGCTCAGTATAGAGAATGATCATAAGCAAAGCTCTTTGTTAGCATTAATATTCTTTAGTGTTTGTGTGTGAAGTATATTCTCAATGAAGCAAAATATGCAGGTGCCGGTCAGACAAAAGATGATCAGAACTAAAATACCAAGAACTTGATAACCTTGAGGACTGTAGCAAAATTAAGAATACTGATTTATGTGAATAGTGTTATGAAATGTTAGGTCATGTGTTCTTTGAACCATGCAAAAATATTTCTATCAAGAGCTAGATCCCACTGCTGGAAGATGAGTGAAAGCAAAATCTTACTCTGATGTTCCAGTAACGGCTACCACCTATGGAAGTTATGCAGTTGTGAAAAAAGGCAAAGGTCACTCTTGGGAAAAAGGGCAGGGTAAACACAAGAGAGATTTCATCTGGGATACAGTTTGTGGTATGGATTTATTCATTAAGAATGATGATAAAATATAGCAGCTGTAGAAACTAGTATTAGCTAGTTCTGCATTTCTCTTAACATAGAATCACAGAACGCACTTGCACAAGAAAGCTAAAAGGGACCAGCACATTCAAGTTTCATGAAATGAAGACTATGAGAAATTAAGACCACCTTCTTTAAACACCTTGAGAGGGTCACAACAGGGGTGGGGAAGACGTTAAGCTTGAAAAAAAAAGGGTGGGTGGGGAGGAGAAAAAAGACTGTTGACATAAGCAATGAGTATAATTTTATGCCTTCTTGGCCATGAAAACACTTATGATGGAATTTAGATGGTTTGTAAACATTACAAGAAAGCAGTAGCGAAAAAGGTATGCAAAAGAACCAGCAGGACAAGAAACTATGATACTTTCAGCATGGAAATAGTTTAAAGTGATTATGACTTGAGTACCTGCATAAAATGACTCAAAGTCACTTTCATTCTTATTTACTCTACCTAACTGCCTACTAGCATTTTGTCTGAAGCAATTTATAAAGATTAGACAGACTCAGGTTTTTACCTGGACAGAGTGACATGGTAAAGAGTAATAATTTTCTAAAGCAGCAATAAAATTTTTCAAAGCCTCATTCAAGTATTACTTCTATCCTAATTCTTTAATGACCCTTTTTACTGCAAAGACACACTAGCTGCATACAGTATCCTATTTTAAAATTCTTTTTTACTTTTGCAAGGCTGCAACAGCACTAACAGATCCACAGAGGAGCTCTCGTACCCTAACCACTATGGGAAATTAACCCCCCACCCTTTCTATGATGTAACAAATTCTGTATTTTTCATACTGCATGAAAAAAGTGTCAAGAATCTCTGCAAGTCAGAATACAGTTAATCTGTACAGAATTCTCTCACATTACTAGTGTAAGTGGGCTGACTTCTAGAGGCTGAAGGTATGAAATTCTGAATCTAATGTAATCAATGGAAATTCTATAATCAACTGAAGAAAAAACAACAACAACAAAAAAACAACAACGATTTTATTCTTTCTAAAAAGAGCAAAGTCTATAATCACATTTGCTGTTTGTGCATGTCAGCATAGAGAAGGGGTGAACTTTAATGATAAAAATTTCCTTTGCTTACTGCAGGCATGTAAATTATTTCAAACAGCAATATCACCAGTGCAATTCAGGAAGATATTGTCATATCTTCCAATTACACTAAAATGAATGAAACCTGGACACAAATTTAAAGCATATTCTTAAATGCTTTCTAAAGCAGGAGAAAGAAGCTGTACCAAGCTCTTACCAGACTGTAGCACAAGCTAAGATCACTTTTCTCATGCAGAAATTCCATAATGTTTTAAAATACATGCGATTTTAAAAACACACATTTTTGCATACTGTATGTTAATGACATTACTTTTCATTTTGCTTGCTGCATTCACCTCAATAATAGACCCCTTCTATTACCTATGATTCTCCTGAAAAAGGAAATGTATCTTGAAAGTTCTGTTCTTCATTAATGTAAAGTATTGCATATTAACAATATTGTCTTTATATATGTGATCATGCGTGTTTTTTTTTTTTTTTTTCCTCAGGTACTTGTAGTACCCTAAAGATTACTCACTGAAAAGATATTGGAAATTTTATTTCATAACACAAGATTTATTGACATGGAAAACTTGATAGACAGTCCAGCTATTAAATCAGTATAATAAACTGCATTGCATGAATTGAAAGCTTAACTACAGAACAGGGTCTAGAAAAACAAACAAACCACAAAACACCTATTGCAAAAACAATTCTGGCCTCTTGCTATCTTTTATAAAAGGAAACAAGCTGCAACATAGTTCAGCAGTAAAGGGGGTAAAGAAATGATAATAAACCTCTTGCTCCTCATATGAACACCGACAACGCCTTTGAATGAGACTTTTAAAGCTGAAAATCGTCCATCAAAACAGAATAACTTTTGTTAATCTTTGTGTCACAAATTACTAATCCATCTGGAAAGCTTTTTTTTTTTTTTTAGGTTAGTAGCATGTAAAAAAATAAAAAAAAGAAAGTCGGAAATAAAAAGTCTGAAGCAGTTGACCACAGAATAAGTAGGATTTGCAGAAGTACTTACAGCTCTCAATCTCCAGAGTGCAATTCTGCTCATCCAGCGGATATCTCCGTAGGTCCATCATACAAGCAGCTGTCGTCGTAATTCTAGGAAGGCAAAAGAAGAGCTTGTAAATGTGTCTCTTTCCAATCTTTATTTGATTGCACTTGGTTGAAAGGTCAAAATATATTTTTATTGACACTTTATTTTTACTAAAATATTGTATATACTGATTGTTTGTAACTAATACAAGGTTATGCCACTGGTGGGTAAGCAGACAGCTTCCCGTTTATTCACCATTATCACAGTACCACCAGCTTTAATCATCAGCAATCAGTCTATCCTGAAAAACAAAACAAAACAAAAGCAAACAAACAAACAAACAAACACAACACATCACCAAGAATTAGAATAGCACTAATTCTTTCATTATATAGTGGAGCAGTTTGAGCCAAACAGGAAGTCTCAGTGAAAAGTGGCAGAGGAAATCTAGGGATGAGCAAAGAAGTGTATTTCATATCCTGGGTTAATACCCTAATCCTTTCATATGAAATTTAATTTTGTCTTCTCTTCAACAGTGCTTTCTTTGTAAATGAAATATTATTTTAACTTCACATTAGCAGGTGAACATTTTCAGGACTATTTTCACAAAATGTTTAGACCATACTTGATTTGTGCCCCCGGATAACACGAAACCTTAACACGGGTCAAGTGTTTCTTTTAGATGTTCAGACAAACATCTGTATTATTAATAGACTCTTTTGCTGATAGACATCCTGGAAGAATAATCCTGAGCATAATAATCTGAGCCAAGGCAAAATGCTCAGCAGCCTTTTATTAATGGTTTACCTGCAAATCTTCCTAGAATGTAAACAAAAATCAATTCTATTTTATTTTTTCCTCCTTTCTCCTGTGAATATGCAGTATCTTTAGAGACTGAAAAAAACAAACCTAAAATTTGGAATCCACCAATAGTCAAAATAGGTATATTCTGCACATACTCTAAGTAGGGCCAGGTGGGGATTTAGTGTATAAGCTGAGAGGTTTCTAGCCTTTCTTCTCTCCCCCCTCTACTCCCTAAGAGCCCTTCTCCTGCACAGCTGCTAAAGCCTGGCAATTTATACAGCATCCGCAGACAAACAAGGATTTTCTTTAGTCCCTGTACTTTTCTGTTAAGTACAGCCGACTGGCCATCTGCATCTGGAAAATCTGCTTCCACACTCGTAGAATAACTTGAGCACTGCACAGCAACCAAGTGTAAAAGTTATTTTTTTTTTTTTTTTTTCCAGCTGAAAGTTAGGCAAATAATTTAACTCAAATCATAAAATCCAATATGATGTAGGTGTGCCTCCAAAACGGGACCCAACGCAATAGATGAAATGTTTATAGCACATGCAGACACCATACCACCTGATGGGATCAGCAGCTGGGATTCAAGGGATGAATGATCCTGGGTGACCAACAGTTTTCTTCTCAAAATCTTGTTGCCCTGTATGAAGGTTACTGGTCTTCTATAGAATATATTTAGACAGTTGGATAATGGCTCAAAAGCTTTTTTTATACTCTTCAATCTAACAGAGAACTCTTTCACTTGATGGACTTCAATCTTTCTCCTTAAATACCTAATGACAGGTCATTAGAAGCAGAAAACTATAACTGCTTCAGATAGATTCAAAATTGACTTTAGCAGTCCTTTCCACAAGGCATTAAAAAGAGTTCAAGCAATACAGTCCTCTCATTAGTGTCCTTACAGTGCTATCTAACAATGCTTTGCTGTTGTTTACAGAAAAAAAAAAAAAAAAAAAAATCTTCAACCAAAGGAGGAGACAAAAGTGGAAGCAAGTTACCCGTATAAACACTGAGGAAGTCTTACCTCTTTCTTGTACATCTAGACAATATTCCTTAATTTTACATTTTAACCATACATATCTATTGGGTTCTGAGAGAATTCAATAATAAATGAACACCTTTTGGCAGTAAGTTCCTGCTTCAGTCACTACTTAGCTACTCACAGATTTGCTTTTGAAAATATGTTGTTTTCCATCAGTGTGGATCACCACAAATACTTCAAAATAAATCTTCCTGGAGTGGACTGTTATAGAAGGTGGGAATGCTTGAAACAGGTTTTCTGCATCTTCCCCAAAAGCAGGGGAGAAGAATCTTTTGGCTCCCTTGAATGGATTCTTTCCATCATTTAACAAAAGCAAAAGCAGAGCAAAGAAAATGATTGGTAGAGCAGGGTTTTAATCAAACCCAAACAGTAGTTTTGAATAACGTATTTAATTCAGCTCACTTGATCATCCTTAACCATAATGCAAATCCACTGGAATAAAAAAGGAAATCTGTCCTTTCCTCTCTTCATGCCTCCCTCATATTTTTACCCTTCTTTTTCTCACCTTTGGAAAAATAGAAATAGTTCTCTCTCATCTTCAAAATTATTTAAGCAAAAAAGCTACCTTTTAATAATTATTAATGGCTTGCAATTCACATTGAATAACTAAACAAAACTACTAATGCAAGAGCACAGAAGAATTGCCACGTATAAATGTTCTTACATTCAAGACTCATGATCTATACCTTCCCAGAGAAAGAAATAACAGTTTGTTATAGAAGGTGGGAATGCTTGAAACAGGTTTTCTGCATCTTCCCCAAAGGAGAGCTATTTCAATTTTCATAAAAGGATTAAAAATATTTTTACTAGCAAGGACTAGTGCACAAACTATAAAATGTTTTTTTGCATAACATAACCTTAAGTACAAACAATAGAAAAAATGACAGCTTTTTTAAAAAACAACACTGACTCAACACACTAGTCATTAGAATAACAGAATAACGGTGCTCTCACACTGTGTGAAATGAAACACATTACAGAACTGTCTCATACACTAATCTTTTTATCTACTGTGAAAGAAAGAGAAACCTTGTGATATTTCATTTCATGACTCTTAATGATGCAAACCAGTGCAAAGAAACCTTCACCTCAATTATCTTGTAGGGAACGTGAAGTTTGCTGTCAATAATTCCAAAAATAATGCCTATTACTTTTGAGAAAACAGAAAATCTGTCATTGTCTCCAAACCTTTGGGGAGGTTCTGTGTTTCATAGGACCTGGAAACTGGCACTGCTCCTTTCTCAGGACATAAGGAACTCTTAAACACTTTCAAATTTTAAGTGTTGCAGAAAATAATACTGTCCTGGTAGTTGAATAATACTACTGTCTTACTAATGGTTCTTTTTTTTTTCAGTGCTGTATACGGGACAGTTTTTCAAAATCTAATAGATGTTGCCCTTCCTACAAGTTAAGTGGAATTTGAAAATCAAAACAGCAACTAAAATAGTTCTGATATCACTGAAGAAGAAAGAACACCTCTAGAGACTGGAGAGCAACACTACTGATATGTGGAGACGGACAGAATCCAAAGCCCTCTTGGAGCTGCTGCAGCTCTGCAAAGCTGTTGGGAATAAGAGTTGCAGCAGAAACTTATCTTTGCCCTGGAAGGAAACAGCTCTGACCTACTACAGACAGAACAGAAATGATGAGTAAGGAGGTGACAATTTCAGATAGTTCCTCAGAGCAAAGTGGTAGTATGAGAACTATATAATACTCTTAGCTCTAGCACTGACACATCACGATCTTACTGAATAAGAGACAAAGCTGAAGCCCAAGAAAATACAAAGATCAATTATTTCTTCAACTATATGTACATATACAATATCCAGTCAAAATGTGAGATTTTGCTTCAGATCTCTGTTTCTGAAGGCAGAATCTGACTCTCTATTAACAATTTCCAGAGAAATCCGAAGAGTTTGCAAGGAAGCCATGCTCTTTAACAGACTATCTCTATCGGGACTTCGTCAGAATGTTCTGTGCCCACCGACAGGCAATCACTCTCTCTCTCTCAGAATTCGTTACTGAAACCACGCACTGCAGCTATACCCACTGTTCAGTTCTGCTTCTTGGAAACAGTCCTGCTGCGTGACAGTTGGAAACAGCAGCAGCAGCAGCCAGCATACCCTATTTCAAATATGTGGAAATCTGGGAAAAAAAACAAACCTGTAATGTGATATATCACTCTCCTGAAGAGTAATACTGGATTTCAACATGTATCATGGTTGATAGAACTACTAACAGATTGACATTTAAATTAAAAAACATTTATTACTAATTATAGAGGTCACGGAATTCTTCTTCCTTCTGTTTATTCACATCAAGCGTAAGCTTCCCTTATATAATCTTAGGTTAAGAGCTGGCTTTCACAAAGGATAAACAGTGACATTTCTACAAGTCCATCATTAAAACCAAACATTCAGCTACTAACTGCTATGATCTTTCAACTTTAAATTGTGCATAGAACTCTCAGTGTAGTTTAATGTGAAAAAAGAAGAAATGGTTTTACTGATGTTGATAGCTTTGTTTGGAATGAAATGATATAGTCAGGCCACACAGAGCCTGTAATATGCTCTCTTCTAATACCATTTCTCAAAATTTCATGAGTATTTCAGCCTAGCTTGTTTTTCTTATTAATTTATTTCCTCATTTCCTTAGTCATTACCCTGTCCAACCCTCACATACTTAGATACTATCTCAAAACACTAAGTGTTATTTGTTAAAGCTAGAACTCATGACCATAAGTTAAGCATATGATGCTTAAACCTTTTCTAAGGATAATACAAGATTCAAATCAAATTTTGCAGATGACAAAAATCAAGGAGCTTTGTCGGTTTACACTGTTGATTAAAGAAGAATGAAACAAATATATAAGACTGCGATCTTTCTTTTTCGAGAGGAAGCTCTCTATTTCTCCGCTGAAGGATTGGCTCTTGTGCTATCTTCTTGTCAGCCCACGAGAGTCATGAAAAACTGGTGAATTTGGCTGTTATTTCATAGTGAAAGAACGGTGATTCTGAAGAATGATAATTTTGCTGCAGCAAATGATAATTTTCATGCAGCAATGCCCAGCTTTCTGCTCTCTCCCCACAAAGGTCTCTAAACTGTTGTTTAAATTAGATAAGCGTTGCCTTCTATCCTGTCACTGAGTCCAAAACTCAGCCATAACATCATCCTCATAATTTAAATCCCTACAAAAAGCAGACGTCACTCCACCGAAAATCTTCTGGTACAATAATCTCAGCTTTAGATTGAAGGTATTCAGGCCTCTCTCTCTGAAATACTACATGCTCCTTGAGAAGATTAACACCCATATAACACAATGAAACAGCTATGCCAGAAGAACTAGGAGAAGCACTTCAGGGTTTTAATATTTTATCACTGGGAAATGCTTATTTGTCTTTCAGCATTCACTTCACTTCTTCATTTCAACAGAAATAATAAATAAACAAAAGAAAGATCCCTAAAAAACTATAGGATTTACAGAACAATGAAGCAATATGAACTGTGCTGACAGCACACAAAACAACAACCTTGGAGGAAAAATCCAGTACATCTCCTCTGCTTATACAAAGTTCATAGTCCTTTTGCTTTATGCCCAACAATATAAAACTGAAAGTTTTACTTTCAAAGATTTTGCAAAACATTTCTTATTCCAGTTGGAAAGATTACTTGTCCATTTCAATAAGAAAACAACAGCACTGGAATAAAAATTGCATAATTTCAGCTTCTTTCTCTTAAATATTTACACTACTACCAGCCAAGACATGCTGCATGCAACAGGTAAGTTGCATATACAAAATACCTTTGAACAAGTTGTGTCCTTTTTAATAGGAAAAAAGTATATAATTCCTAAAGTTCTAAGAGAAAATTGTTTAATTTCACGTGTTTCAGAACATATGAAACACCTTTTTCACAACCTTTCATGATTCTTTTTATTTTTTTTTTCCCAGAAATTCCACTTTATATACAAGAGGGTATGAAAAGAATAAAGTTTACTGCATTCTCTTTAAAAATAGTTACTTAATTCTGAAATTATATTAAATTTAATCTAGACTCTCAAGCTGTGGAAGTGAGTTAGAGTTCTCTAAGGAGCCACATGGATTTGGTTCTTTCTCAGCACCTAAAATAACTGGTAGTTAGTTCTAGTCAGTACGTTGAACTGTATACACATCCTACATTAATATTGTTTATTCTTGATGATAAAAATATAACAATTAAATAATTGAAGAACTAGGGGGGGAAAAAAGGAAATAACTTCTCCAGAGGATATGTACTTTTCAGTGTACAAATTCGGGAGATAATGCTGCTGCTAAAAATGTAGAAACATTAACTCATACAGCATGAGCTTTGCCCACAGCCTACCTGTTTATGTCTACAATAGTACTACCATCCTATACTGCAATGCTTTTATTTGGGAGAACAGTCTTATTTTCCCAGGAATATGCATCTAAATGTTAAATCATTTGCTTCTTAGAAACAAATGTGTAACCTGCTTCCTACCCAAAAAATGTCTGCAGCAGCCAGCCTCCAAAAACTGCTGGGCATAGCTCCTCATGGAACTGGCTTTCAAGGCAGGTGGTGGTGGTGTTTACACAACCTGCAGCTCCTGCGCTTTTCTCTATTGGTGAAGAATACGTACTCTGGATGATGATCTCAAAAAGAAACTGCATTTGCTATTTCTCCGTCTTCTTAATTTACCACTCGTGATAGAATTAATCCTGCAGAACTCTTTCTTCTCACAAAACACCACTAAGAATATTACCAACTACTTGGCCATCCAAGAAAACATCCAAGTGGATGATCTGATAACATGGTATTTTCAGTATTCTGGAGAACAGAATTTTTACCTGAGTTAAAAATTAACATGAAAGTCAAAACAACCTGCAGTAGAAAAGGCACATTCAATTTTATGATTGCAGCTTATTTAGTAATTCTTACAGAAGAAGCAAGATGAGAGCCCAAAGCATCTATTGCTCTGGTTTTTGTGAGTCAGAATAAGAGAACTCATTTTCCACAGGGAAATGTCAATAGAAATAATAAATTTAAGTAAATTCTTCATAAGCAGAAATACTCTCAGATCCAAAAAGGAGAGAAAAAAGTCAAACAAAAACACACATCTCTAGCGCAGATCTAAAACTGTTTCCTTCAAGAACCTTTAAAGCAAAGCAGTGACCTGTAAAATTCTAATGCTTACAAAAGTAAGACAAAAGTAAAACAGTAAAATGAAGCCTCCCTGTCCTAAAGTGGGACTGGTACTTAAAAAGCAATCACACAAGGAGACAGTTAGCAGTCAGAATTAAATCAAACTGTGTAAAACACTGTACAGTAACAGACACAGGTTAATCCTTATTAGATCAATTATGATTACAAAAGACTGGAATTGAGGATAGAGGCCCTGCCTCCCTACATGATTGTAGGATTTCAGTTAGACTAGTGCTTTCTATGAGTTTTTTTTTCTCATTAAGCAATTCACTATGTATCTTTATTATTTGAGGAAAAAAAACAACAGCTCACAACATATCATTTCTTTCCTCTTCACCTTGTTCTAACAGAACTTCACCATTGTTAGGAATTAAGTGTTTAATCATCTTGTCTTCATTTACTCTTCTACTTCCTCTCTATAAACAACCTGACATTCCCCAAAGCAGTACCAATTCAATCCACTACAGTGCAGTTAACTCACCTACTGCAGCTCTAATGTGCTCTGCATGCCTGAAGTACTCACGTAGAATGGAGCCCCTTGCCTCTATTAATGCAATCTTTCCTCCTCTACCTGAGAAAGGTCACCCACTATCAAACAGCTTTACAAAATCCAGAATAAAATTACTTATTTCTGATGAATGTTGAAAGCACAGGCAGCAGCTAAGCACATCAGAAAGGCCCTCGTGCCAGTGCAGCTTAGTTTCTCTGATGTTCTCACCTTCCTCTGAGCTTAACACAATGCAAGCAAAAATGGGAATGAGAAACTGTCCTTTTTTATACTACCAGTAAACAAGGCAGTCCAATGTAAGTGTCCAATGTAAGAAGTCCAGTGCAATCATTCAGTAGAATAAACCAAATATCCTTGTAATTGTAATAAGATCAATATCTCTTGCTTTGTTTGAATAAACATTTCAGCTTTGCTCTGGTATTTAGGGAACAGTAAGAGACACTTATCCAGAGACATAATTCCACCCCACTGACATCCTTTCAAATATCACTATAATACTGTCAATAAAGCAGGAACACAAACAAATAACACAGATGATCTTAAAGTCTCAAAACATCTGATGCATTGCCCTCAGACTATAAGCCTACAATGTTAGCAGATATTAACATCGCTATTGTCTATTTACAGAACATCAATACTAATGTATCATTTCACCTTTAATTTTACTGAATGACCATTGTTTGTAGTTAGCATGTAATGCTTCTCTACCCTCCTTTGTCTCAAACTATTTATTTCATTTGTGAAGTTCATGAGAGATTTTGCAAGGCTCATGAATACATGTATCACTGCTCCTGGTAAACTAAAAAGTAAAGGGATTATATTTCAGTGAAGTTGAGATCGTATTTTAGCCTGGTATCAATAATGTCAATGTATGCAGTACTAATTGCAAACATGCTTGAATATACCCACCTGATTAAAAGATTGGCATCTCCAATAGGCACATACCAGATTTTAAATACAAGTAAATAAATGAAATTACACCTGTAATGAGTAACCTGCTTCCTCAGTACCTTCCTCTGGTGTTTTTAAGCTTTGTGACTTGATATTTTCAAAAATACATCTTTCAGAACCCAAACCAAATGACACTGGGCAGACAATTACTCATTGGAAAAATAATATGGAATTATATATATATAATATATAATTATATAACAATTCTCCTCCCTTGTTACATTCTGTTCCTGCTTTCCAGGGCTCCTCCCTGCAGTTGTATGTTTCTTTTTTTGCAGCCAAATACTATATCAAATCCCTACCAATCAGACTAAGAATTGGCTTTCAGTAATTTAGAACCCCTACAAATCACCTAGTTTGTAATCCTCAATTTTATACAAATCTTTACTGTCAACAACTCCACACTGTACTTCACCACTAGACCATCGAAGTCCATGTATAGATTTCATACAGCAAACAAAATCTGACCAAAATATGAATGTTATGACACCCCAACTAAAATCTAGTACTGATACATATGGTTTAATTCCTAGGTATATTACCTTTTCCATGATTTTTATCTAATTTCTTTGCACCATTTGAGTTACTAATTCCTGTAGCTCATAGGTTAGCAATAAATTATGGTGTTTTTTTTTTTTTTCCCAATAATTTCAATTTTATATTTTAATATTTACAGCAAGTTACTGTCACATACCTGGAAAGAACAAAAAAATAAAAAAAAATAAAAAATAAAATAATAAAATAATTCAGTCCAATTGTATTCATTTATTTTTGAAAGCTATGGTGTCAGCCCATTATAACACTGCAGACAAACACATTACGGGCTGGTTTCCACAGCCAGTTTTTAAAACCATTCACACATGCATTTAGAGTGTAGGTATAGCAGTACTGCGGGCCCACTTTGAGACAGAGTGCGACAGCTGCTGTAGCACACAGCGACCTGGACTGTCTCATAGAATTAAAAGGGGCATTGTGAAATTACAGGCATATGCCTGGGGGAAAGAACTCATGGTTCTTTCTGAGGCTATTGCCATGTCCATAGACTAGTTATTAGCGAACAGATTGAACATATCATTTGAGTCCCCACATGAGAAAGCTTTTCCCTAGAAAAGGCAGCAACTGAAAGGGTGAAAACATTCAAATTTTGTACAAAAAAAAAAAAAAAAAAAAAAAAGGAGTACGAACCCAGAACATATACCTATGATAAAACTTTCACTTCCAACTACTTCTCTTGCTTTTAACTTTGAACCAGTCATGAACCAATCATTCTCATTTTTGCCACGTTCTACAGAAAGAGAATATTGCACTGGTAAGTGAGTAGGAGGCTGTATTATCAAACGAAGGACAAATAACTATCCTGCTCATTGGATTTGAATCGCTTGTTTTTTGTTTGTTTGTTTGTTTGTTTTTTCCTAGAAGTTAGACTTGGTTGTATTAAGCAAATTAGGTCATTTATTAGATAGAATATACTTTTATTTAACATTTTAAATATATGGATTATTTAACAATTAGTGATTTAGCACCCATATTCATTCTTCCAAGCTACTTCACTAGGCATTTATGTATGCCAAACAGAATATATCATAAATGCCTAATTGAATCATTTACAGGTTTATGGATGAGACAAGTTTAAAGCTTTTTTTCTTTCTTTTTTTTTTTTTTTTTAATAAGGGAAATAGTATGTGTGGTAAACAAAAACACTTTGAAGTACAGAGTAAATGAGATGCCATGTCTGACAAAAAAAGTACAATAAGAATACAAACTATGGGTATGCACATAAGAATCACAGAACCATTTAGGTTGGAGGAGACCTCTAAGACCATCTGATCCAACCTTTAACCTAGCATTAGGAAAATTGTTCACTTAAAATGACTCCCAAAATTCTTAAGATTAGCAACAATTTATTGTTTATTACAAACCATGGTTAGCCAAAAAAGCAGTATCCACAAATCATTGTGACATTTTGTAAAGCATCCTATGCATAGGCATGAAGAACGAACCCCCGGTGAGACAAAGCTAAAAAACTTCGTCCTTCACCTGAGCCCTGTACATTCACCAAGCATCAGTGAAGCTTCCCTACCCCAGTTAACAGCCAGATCTAGTGCAGTTTAACCTGCCTTTAATAAATCACCTGTTTGTGTTGTGGCTACAAAGCACATCTGAACAATTATTCCATGTGAACACTTCAGGACAACAAAAATTTAGGGGATAGTTTAGGCCTCATTCGCAGCATACAGATACCAAACAACAGATTAGCACCAAATGACTTTAGGTAAGACTACTACAGAGGGGAAAAATAAATACAAAAATACATATGATTTTATATATAAAATGCTACAATGGAAAGAACATCTTTCTTATTCATATAAGTGCTTTAAGGTAGGTCTGACTTGAACAAAATATGAACAGTTTATTCTGCACGTTTCATCCTAAACATTGTTCTTTTTCATACTCAACCTGATCTGCACATAGGCATCTGTGGAGAAAGCTTGCTTTATAACTTTTTTTTTTTTTTTTTTCTTCTCCTGACAGATAGGTCTACTGACCCAATACCTAAGCCATTAAACCTTTAAAAAAAATAAATTAATAATAAAACTACCTTTTAGATGTTGTGCCTGGACTCAGCGCTTTTCTCTTGTATTGTGTTAGGCTCATAATTTCAATCCTCTGTCTTGTATCTGGTTTGTTTTAAACACCAAATGCATTTACAACTTTCAAGCTGTTGAAGAATTCAGTCATTTTCTGCCTGCTTTAGTATTTAGTGATGGTACTTACTGCTACCTTTTAATTTTTGTTTGCAGCAATATTACTTTGAAAATGGGAACCCTTGTTCTTTAGCATTTTCAGAACTGTATCTACATTTCAGAGAAATTCAACCTTAGTTAGGGGTTTATTGATATATGAGGATAGCATGCAGTTTTTTTCTTTTTCTTTAACAATGAGTCAAACCTACTGACTGCAATTAACAGAACCTAAGTTAACTCCAGCTATCCTACTGAAATTCAGTTTCACATGGGCTACAAGCCAAAGGGCTGTGCCAAAATTAAGGTGTTCAGTTATGACCCTTCTGTTTCTTATGACAGAATCATAGAACAGGTTGGAAGGGACCTTAAAGATCACCCAGTTACACCTCCTCCCTTCCCTCCCCCCCCCGACCCCCGCCACAGGGAGTGATACCACCCACTAGATCTGGTTGGCCAAGGCCCCATCCAGCCTGGCCTTGAACATCTCCAGGGATGGGGCATCCACAGCTTCTCTGAGGAATTTATTCCAGTGGTTCACTACCCTTATAGCGAAGAATGTCTTTCTGAATTTCTTCCTTATCTTCATTTCAGAGGAACATTAATGTCATTTGAAACAGAAGTGACAAAAAAAAAAACACAACCCTTCTGACATACTAGCAGCATCATACTGTCAACAAGAACTGAAAACCTAATAAACTATAGAAAACACAAAACGTCAGAAATATAAAGAGCAATGCTGCATATAGACCACTTCTGTATGCATTCAATATTCAGATGGTCCTCTCCTGTTTCTAAAATAATACCTTTGAAATTTCTCAGTAACTAGATCTCTGGTGCCAAAACACAAATCCATACACTGGAGAAAAAAATAAAAATAATTAAAAAAAAAAATTACAAAAAAAGTTTACTCCTAAAAAAAAGCCATCAATATTTTGCTGCATGTGGCTTTTAATAAATAAAATGCGTTCATTTAAGACAAACTCCAGTCATTTTAACAAGGTCCCTTCTCTCTTTTTCCATTTTAATGTTTTTTTGTTGTTGTTGTTGTTGTTTTTTTTTCCATTTTAAATTTTAAGATCCATGGTTTTCTACAATTGGTTTGTGATCTAAGTTATTAGATTTGGAAGATACATGACTATGAGTGGCCAAACAGACAGATGATTCTGTACATAATGCTGTTATCATACAACAAATGACTCTCAAAGAGTATCAGAAGAGTTCAACTGATTCTCAGAGTTTATTCACATTTCGGATTTCCATGTATTTCTGCAGACGACAAGAATCACTTAACATCTTGCATAACCAGATTTGCATTTTACCATGCAGCAGTGGAAGTTGAACCAATGCATTATATATATGAAAGGTTTCTTCCATATCGTGTACTCTTATAGTTTAGAAGACATGCTCACCATTGCTTTTAAAGTACCACACTTGTAACTTGGCAGGATATTCCTGAGACGACCTTTTTTTCCAAAGAAAAGTGATGACTAGCTCACATTTTAGGTAGATGAAGAGTCAGCTCAAAAATATCAGTCATACCCGAGTACACCAAATATATATTTGACAGGAAAAGAAATGCTTATCTAAGACATGTTGGACCTGTTCTGGAGCCATTTCATATATTAAGGGTTTTTTTTAAAGTGACCATTGTGATGATCAATAAATACATAAAATAAAAAAACCTGTTTCTTTCTACAAGCCTTTTTTTTTTTCTCCCCCAATACAACCTGAAATAACGTCTGTGTTTTACTTAAAAGTCTCATATACATAAGCAATAGGACAACACTTGCTGATTTTCAGTAAATTAAATTCATAGCTATGACCATTATGTCAGGATGACATTTACTTGATTAAATGTACAGGTGATTTGAGCTGAATGAAAACACTGGCACAAACCCAAAAGGTGAAAACATCACCTGCAGGTTCAGCACAGACTCAGAGGCACAGCGGTGAGTCTGATGGGGACCATGTCCTCTTGCACACATTGTTACTTATTTATGAGCATAGGCATGGAGTAATTGCCATCCAGCCACAGCCCTTTGGCATGATATAGATGGCTTTTCACAAACTCAGCCGTTTTGATAGGCTTTAGAGAAGGGAATTTCTGGGAACACAAGAAATACTTTGTAAGATTCACATTTATAAAGCAGAAATTTCACAACTCATATCATTTTTTCCCCTATGTAACATCCGGTATTTTACAGAAGACTCCCTACTAAGCATCTTTTTTAAATGTTATTTTTCACATTAAGGTGTTTGATACCAAATGATGGCACAGAGGAGATGACAGTATGAATCAACTACCTGGACAGAACACATTTTAATTTTCTTAGTGTACAAGGATAATAAGAGGTCATACCACTCCCTCCATGAGAGATAGTACTTATGGGAAAGATAATAGCTGAACAGAAAAGTCTTAGCATGGATGTGGACTTCAAGTCAGCACTATTTGTAACATAGGGACAGTAGGAGACAATGCTATAAAATGAAACAGTCACACTTCTATGGGCAGGCAGGTTTCTCCAGTGAGAAATAGGGAAAGACACATGAAAATGATCTCTACCATGTCCTGAACAGGTGAGAATTTTCTATATTGGCTTATATAGACCAGCACTCTTCTCAAACTCCTTCATTTCACAATGCATATTCTCAAGTATCTGATTAAATGTTGCACAGGTAGAAATATCCAGAAATATCCTCTTGTTTTTCCTTGTTTGTTTGGTCACAACATTTCAGTATTTCACTTAAAAAATTGGTTTCAGATATTTCAAACATTGACTAGAATTCATCATTAATGTTGTGTGTTACATATGCTCATTTAACCTAAAACTAGAAGTAGTGACTCTGCAAAACATCTCTTATAGGTAGTAAATCTCATTTTATCAGCAGATCACAGCTTTAGCAAATAATGTCAGCAGTTAATAACTTCATTGTTAAGGTTAAATATCTTTCCCAATGGTCCTCCAAGCTGACAAATGAGAAGAGTAATCACATGAACATCAGTATTGCATTAAGGAAGCAGGCTCTCAGAAGTTCTATGGAGTATGCTTATATTGTAACCCACATTTTACACAGATACAAACGTTGCGATAGTAATTAACTTGCTCAGATCTGCTCTATTTTTCTGAACTTCCAACACTCAGCAATCTCTAGAGTACAACACTAAAAGCATGAGTTTGTGCCACAGTGGGTCTGTCTCAGTTTTCATTTACCCCTATAAAGCCATTTTCTAGTCAACTGGTTTGTTTAATCATTGTAGCAGTCCGTTAACAAGGCCCTAATAACTTCACTCTTTTTGGAATAGCAGTATGACTCCTAAATTCAGAATACCAGCACCTCAAATCACAAGGCAAATGAGGTACATTGCATCTGTGTTTGGGAACAGAAGCCAGGTACTGGGTGCAACTCTACTGTTCCCTCCAGTAGAAGAAACAAGTTCATTGTCCTTCAGTCATTTCTCCACTCACACTTGTGGCCATCTATACCAGGAACTTTGGCGCTTAGCAAAAGTAGCCCTCAAAACTATTCATCTCTCTTACAAAGCATCACTCCTCTCTGACCCAAAGGCTTATTGTGTCTCAGTTTGCACAAAGCCCATTTGAAGAGAAACCCTGTACTTCATTTGTTTGCATCTGCAATGCAGGATCTTTCCTAAACAAATGAAGAGCAAAATAAGGCAGGAAGACCAAAATCCATTGCCCTTGTATTTGCAAATGATGATCGGGAACCCAGGAGTAATGCTTTAAAGTATGCATGCCTATAATTTAAAAATAATTTTTAAAAAAGATACATAAACTCAGTGACTTTTGTGAAGAACAATCCCAAGAAATGTTTCAACACAGGAAAGAATGCTATTCAGTGAAAGAAGTAACAGTAGATAATCCGATGTGCAGCATGGTCATTACAGGTGACATCAACAAAGAAATGAAATTTTAAGGAATTATCTTTATTAGTTGTGCCTTAATTATTATTTTTCCTGTTTCTTACAAATTGTAAGAATTAATACACATATGAGTAAGAAAGAAAACCAAAACAATGTAAGTATTTACTTTGTCACATACAAATCATATTTGATTTCTAGTAATTCAAAAAATGCTTGCAGTGAAACCTAAATATCTTTAAACTTTGCATTAAGTTTTGGCTAGTTTACAGGCTCTGAAAAGTCTGTGAATCTTGTGAATGCATAAGGAATGACACAGTCACCCACATAAAAGAGACACTGCAAGTTTCACATGTTGTCAGTAGGAATGAAGATGAAAATTCAGTGCTTCTGGCTGTGATTTGCTTGAAGATTTCAGGCAAAGCTTGGCACAGGTGTGCTTAAAAGGAGAAAGCATAGATCCAAATTCTGCCTCTTAGCAACAAGATATAATCTTAGTACTTGATTTAAAAGACAGGTGATGAATCACAAGTCTTCATAAAAAAGGAGATGGCAATACACCCTCTTTACATGGTGTAAATGTCATGAGAGGAGGAGATGGAAAGCAAACTATCACATAGCTAAGCTGCTACCATCTGCACAATTACTATATGTTCTAAGCAGCGAGGGAGTAGGAGGGAAAAGCATCATCAGTTATGACTATGCAGTCATTAGCCAAGATCCCAATCTTCGTTAGAAAAATGAATTAAAACTCACCATTTACTGTAGGTGTCACAGCGGCTCCAAAAACAATACAAACAATGGCCCACTGGAATTGGGTAAAAACCATGCATTTTGAAGTGGTTGTTAGTAAGCAGAAGTATGACATCAAGATAAAGTGATAATCTAATGCTATTAATTTAAGGCAACAACTTCTTCCTTCCCCCAGTTCAAGCAATTTTTACTATAAGGAGGAAGAGAAAATAGAGCATATTACAAATTCAGAGGAAAATGATGGCTTGGGATAAGCAAGGTCTGTAACTGAATGAAAAACTGACCACAAAACCACAACAGGCTTTCAAAAAGGTTTAGAGAGAGTATAGACTTTACATTAAGAAATTGCAGAACAGAAAGCCTGGATGAGCACACGGAGATGAAGCAAAGAGTGTTAAGCAAAGCCAAAAGGGGAGAGGATAATGCAGTTTTGAAGCAGATACAAGAGAGGAGAGCTTTGTCAGTGTTAAGAATACATTTGATCAATTACAAATGGGGGAAAACCTCTCATACTGCTACTCTGCTCTCAGCCACAGATCTAAACTTACCTACTCTGTTTATTTTCATTAGAATTCAGTATTGAAAACACAGTAAAAGTAATTCTCTGACATCATGCAGGGAAGGAAGGGAAGGATGCCCCTTCCCACCTCTTTGGTAGCACAGACCCTTTTTGCCTACACCACTGAGAGGTGTTTTATTTTTGTTGTTGTTGTTGTTGTTTGTTTTAATTTGAATGGAAACTCTCCCGTGCTTTTAACTATGAAATGGCTTCTGAAAGACCTTTTTATTTATTTTTTGCAGATAATGCCAATAATGCAGGGCTGACACCCTACTCTCTCTTAATTGGTATCACATTTTCAGGATGGAGTACAAAAGATAATTGTCACACCAAGTCCAAACTATCAACTTTTTCTAAAAAAGCACTTTGGATATTGTATTTTCCATAGCCAGTGAGAACTGCTGAACAACAAACTACTGCAATGAACAGAACTTTTTGCTTATTCATCCCTGTCAAGGCTAATTAATACAAATGCTCCCTCACTTCCTGAACTTTTCTCTCAACTGAAATGGAGTTAAGAAATCTGGAAGTATCAGGATACCTTTCACTTTGCCTTATTTCTATGCAAATTTGTGGTTTTCCTGCTGTGGGCAGCAAATTTACATTTGCTACATTTCCACCCTGTTTTGCAGACTTCAGAAATTCAAGAATATATTGATATTCTGAGATATCCATTCAGACACATTCAGTTCCTAGGTTTATCATCTTGTCCACCAGTAACATATCTAGCATAAGACAAAATGCAATACACAAATACATTACTTAATGCAACAAAACTAAAAGCTATTTTTGCTATTTATTGCATGGATAAATGTATCATCAAAAACAAAAACAAAACAAAAACCAGAAAATAAATCTAAGTGAGAAAGATTGCTTTATCAATGCTTTGTTTTCTTTCATAAGGTTAAGTCAATCATCTTTCCCTTCTTGAAGCTACATAGTTCAGGCATCTCATCTATTAGTCACGTATTTCCTAATTGCCTTTTATTGATCTAATATCTATTCCTTCCTCTGAATAAATTTCTAATAAGATTCTGTAATAGCTATAATGAATTGCGAAGGTACCACTAAATATTTACTTTCATTCTTGACATTAAACAAATATAACTTTCCATGCCCTTTTCCTTGTGCTCAGTTCTGCAGGGGTAGTATTCCCCTTGCTAACATTCTTCAGTCTTACCATTATATCTATGACCAGGACGCAGTATATTTCCCTAGTAATCCCATAAATCACATATATAGATTGTATTGAAATTAAAGCTGTCCTGAAATAAAATGAACAGATTAGGCTTAAAGAAACTTAAATGAGGTGAAGCAGACAAGATGTGACCTGGTAAGACAGATGGAATTAGAGTCTATATCCTTCAATATATTCAAAATACCTTTAGTACTTATAGAAACAAAATACCAACACAAAGGGGGAAAAATTATACTATATTACCACAATAACCCATTCTGAGTTTTCCCTATAGGTAATGTTTTTGGACAGCTTTTGGAAATAATTCATATCAGGTGTTTAATGTAATAGAAGAAAAGGTACTGTAGCATTTAAGCCCCTTGTCAGCTTTGGGTCCATGCAGCTAAATTAAAGGAGTTGATAGCAAGTCCGACTTAAACAACCAATTACAGCTGCTGTTGATTTACATGAAAGTGACTGCAAATGCATCTCTACAGAACTACCTGAGCAGAGGGGAGACTTCCTCCTAATCCTTGTACACACAAAGATCATCCCTTCCAGAACTGTAACTTGTACTCATCCCTCCTCAGATTTTATTTTTTATAAGCTATCTTAGCATCTTTTAAACATCAAATTCCTGCTGTAGATACCCCATGGCAATGAATCCTGCAGAGCAGGTACCTGGAAAGGACTTGAGGACCAGGCTGAAGTTTTATGCATTTGTATTATTTTAAAAAGACATATATAAATGCAAATAAAGAACATCTTCCTGAATGCCAGCATCAAATATTTTATCAATATTCTCCAGCCTTAATGACATGCAAATGATTTTCCTGAAATCTTATCTTCTCTATGAAATCAAATTATCTTCTTGCATCAGAAGCTGAACACAGAAGGCTCTGAAAAGGAATTAATCTTGACTATATCTTCAGCATCTCTTCCTTCAAAAGGAAATAAACTTGTCAGTTTGGTTTTGGCAGATAGGGGTTGTGGTTGTTTGTTTGTTTTAAATGTGTAGTAATGTCCCTACAGAGGCACAATTCTTTTTTCAAAGAAATAATTTAGCACCAGAATGATGAAGGCATACCAAAGTTATGTGAAAACAAATAATGGCAAATCTGTCTTGTGGCTACTCCATTACCTCTTTAAAAGTCCAAAAGCAAAAAATGCAATTATGAAATAAACTTCTAGTGTGTACAATTAAAAAAAAAAAAAAAAAAGAGGGTTTAACTTCTGAAGTTTCAGGCAAAGGCCTCCTTGCCTTTGTCTTATTCCTTATTTAGTACACCAATTGCCAGCTCTGCTTTTTGTATACTGAACCAGATGGAGTAGATACAAGCTATCTTCTAGAGAGATGGGAAGATGAACAAACAGATGATCTCACACTGAAAGATGGAGCTTATCAGCAATGTCTATAAATTATTTACATCCTCAAGTGACCACACAAAAATGTTCTGTAATCATCTAACTTTAGGAGACTTTTTTCAAGTAGTTTTTGCTGCTAGAAATTTGTGATACTTCAGTAAAAGAAATATCTACACTGTGATAAACCTTATGTTCATGGTAAATTAATATTATGTTGCTTTCCCACATAAGCAGAGGCATTTAGAACTTTGGAGTGCTTCTTTCTATGCACAGTATCAGCTATATTACTTGTTAAGATACATGGCTACTATTCATTTAAAAATAAGACATTTTAGAAAAAAAAATGAACCATGCAAAAATAAATTATTATAAGCAATGGTACCTCTCATACAAAAAGGCCCACTGAAACACATGGTTCTTTTTAATTGACACTCAGACCCAGGAATAGGAAGGAAATCAATATTATGACTTAAGTTGAACTGAGTAAGGACTTAGAAAAGACCCCATCATTTATCACTTTGGTCCCAAAGTCCCTTATATATCTGTATAAACTTGCACTTCATTACAACTGAGTTTAAAACACTTAAAACTACTTTGCAACAGCCAATTACTACATTCTTACACTCTTCTTCTTCAGAAAAAAAAAAAAAAGAGAACAAAACAAAACAAAGCAACAACAACAACAGTTAAATACCTTAATAGTTTCCATACAAACTACATTTAGTAGAGCATTTGAACTCACCAAAACCAAAGGCAAATGGCTGTCATTCCCTGTGATTTTGCACTGAGCATGTTTTTTGTTAAATTATGCTAGTTAAGAATTCTAAGAAAATTCATGAGACGGAAGCCTGCAAAACAATTGCTAGAACACTTTGATCCTAACCATATTGCGCCAGTTTCAGTTAACACAAGTGAAACAGATCGGAAAGTGTTTCCCCAACAGCTATTCATCTCTAGCTCTTTTCCATTCTGACACTGAAGAGGAAAGTGCCATAACATTTTTCAATATAAGCTGAATACATTTTCTATCAACACTTTAAATAGGCAATGCACTTGCATGCAACACCTTCTACAGTAAAACCTAGTCTAGCAGTGGTTGTTGCTTTCCTCTACATTTTCTAAATAGAAACAAATGTTAGCTTTATAATTCTCAGTGGCTGCACAACAAAGGGCTGTGAAAAAAGTAGGAGGGTTTTTTTTGCATAAATCTGAAAATCCTTTAAAAGATTGTATGCCTTTATATACTTTTCACTTTTCAAGACAAATTGTTGGAAGAAATATTTTTAAGTGTCAGTTTTAAAATACATCCCCAGGAGAGAAAGCCTTGTCAGTATAATTTATAGCTTTTATTTACTGCAATTAAAATAAAAAATAATAATAATAAAAAAGAATTTCAGTGTGTTCTCCAGAATGACACGTTGTATCACATACAAATGGAGAAAAATGCAATGATCTCAATTCAGAGATTAGCTGGGAGGATAACACACTGGCAAATCAACCACAGGAAATGCTAAATCAGGATTTACAGTTCACATGTAAGAAGAATTTAGGGACATGAGCACTTGTTCTTTTCTGGTATTCTCCCAGAACTGAGAGTGTCCACAGACTACAAGCCATGGGATACTGATTATGGCCCCTTGAAACATCATCTGCTATGCAGACAGCTATTTCTGAGGAATCAGTCTCCAGGTCAGGCCACTGCAGTAATTGCTAAGGTCTTTTTTGTTCTGACACTGATCACGCCTGAATGCTGAAAGAACCCAGTTCTTTTCTTGTAGTCTTCATTTGGCCCTGAGACATATTTCCCATCTGCTCATACAGATGGCATGCTCATGTGAATTTAGAAGAATGGTTTTCCAAACTTTGTTTTGTCTTTCCTTAAATTACATGGTTCTAGACTAGTAGAAGTAGAATGTGTTCCAGGAATGCCAACTCAGAAGGAAAATGTGTACATGTGCACACATAAACACAGACTTGTTTTCTTAAATGTGATTTAGCACAGAAACTACTTGCTAAATGGCTACAGCAAATGCCTGCATTGCAGCTGAACAACCAACATTACAACCAGGGATAAACATGGCTTAAAAACACTCTTCTGCAGATGTTTACATGTATCCCTTGAGTCTGGAGAACTTAACTGGAAATACCACAAGAACAGAATTTCTTGTAACATCCTAGTTTCTCTCCTTCTAAGCAGGATTAAATATTCTTCCAGGAAAGGCTTTCCTCTAGTCCTCTGCACATTGAGGGTCAAATATAATTTAAATATGTGGAGGAAAAAAAAAATCCCGAACCATCTAGACTTTTTAATTAAAAAGTATTACATAGATTTTAGGAGTTTAGGTGATTATTATTTCTCAGAAAACATATTTACCATTTGAAAAATCAGTTACAAAACAAGATAAAACAGCAGGTTAGCAAGTCAACTCTTCTCTTCACACGACGTGCATTGAAAAAATAAACTAAAACATTTTGAAAAAAAATCACTGAAACTAGATATTTTGCTACAATGAAAAATAATACCAAGAAAAAATTAAACACAAGGGAAAAAGTCCATTCATTTAAGAAGTAGTTTCAAACAATGCCTTATAATAATGCTCATAACAGTGTATAGATAGTTTTTTTACAATCACAACTAAAGCGTTACTGCTTGTGACTACAAGAAAGAGGTGGAATAAGATGTATGATCAATTCTAAACATAGACTCATAACATTTATTTTTCTTAGATATGCAAGGCCTTACAACTTCATTCTGAAAGCTCCCTGATCCTGCCCCAACTTACATCCATCTCAGAATTCACCAGATTTTTGATTAAAAAGAAATGCAAATATTCATACATATGCTGTACATATACGGCAAATATACACAACATATATTTAAGCATGTGTACAGAAACATTATACACACATTTAACACCCATTTCATTATCTGATTCTTGATCAGAGCACCCTGCAGTAAGATTTTATGTATACCTTCCCTAAATGAAAATTTCCATTGTCACAATCAGAGTACCAGCAAAAGTGATATGATACAACACATTACAGAAAGAAAATCATATAGATTTGTGTTTCTGTAATTCTAAATTATGCTAATATTTACATTTCAATTCAAGATTAAGTGTTTGATGACCCTTATTTGTTTTTGGAATACATCTATGCAATGTCCTTGGAGCAACTTAAACTATTACACGGTTCTTTAGCTGATGGAGATCTTCGTGTTAATAGAGAGTAAATGCCACAGTTTATCTGTTAGGCTATAAAACTCAGAATTTCTTTCACTTCATTGCAATGTAGTAATCTTGGATAATAGGGCTTTTAATGGAAGAGATTCCTGTGACTTAAAGCTTTTTCCTTATTAAGCTTAATTGAATTAATTATTCACATACTAATGATTTAACAGCTACTCCATATAAAATAGAAGCAAAAGACCTTCTTGAGTACTTATGCTATACTTAAAATCTAATACAGGAACTGAAATAAAAAGATACCTTTGTTTTCTTTCAGATGGGGAGGTATTTAAAATCCTACTACCCTCTCTCCTGCTGTGGATGGAGGTGTTCTGAAATGATATCATCCCAAATCCTGCAGCAAAATGCATCTTTGATCTATGAGTCCTTAATTGAAAAAAGATACTTATGACATTCAGTGATCTCCTCTTTATTCCAAAAATTGCATCTTTCCTAAAATTGGCTCGTTTTGTGAATGTGTTACTATGTAGGAAGAATGGAACAGTGTGATTCTAAGAACAATGGAACAGATTTGTAACTATAAAACAGCTATCATCCCAAAGTGTATATCAAGGCTGGCATTTTATAATTCTTCATAATAATGCTTGGCACTTACATACTGTTTTATGGGATCAAAATACTTTACAAACTAATTAATTCATCTTCACAACACTTCTGTGAGAAGGTAGGTTTTACTATTCCAATTTAATAAATGGAGCAACTGAGGCAGAGGAGTTGTATGATTTGTTTCATGTCACAAAGGGAGCCTAGGTCTTCAGTTTGTAGACTAGAAATAACAGCAGCAGTAGTTCTGTGGTGAATTCCTTGGGACCTTAACTGAACTATTTGCATGAGTAAGAAAAACAGAATATGGCCCACATCTTGAGCCAGAGTTGATGTCTTGTTTGGTTAAAACTACAGTTAATTCCCTTAAGGAATGCGCTGGGATTCAAGAAACCCAAGTTCCTTTCCTCATGTTTGATCTAATTGACTGTGCAAAGCAAGAGATGGTAACTTGTCCTGTCCTGGGATTTCCAGATAATGAGATTGGGGTAATGCTTCATCTTCTCTGCTCACACCCATGCTGTAGGAATTGCTAGTTCATATGCTTTGTAGTCAAAATTCTACATAACTCTGCAGAATTCTTCTTAGGCAATTCACATTTTCAGTCTCCGTAATAGCTACATGACTTCAATTTGAGACAGTTTCTATTATATTTGCATTTATTTCTGCCTGTTTTCAAATAGCTCCTACTTTGAATGGCTGCATGCAAGATTTAAGGGTTCTTATAAATGTGTATGTATATTTTAACAGTTTGAACACAGAAATCCAATTCGTCCAATTCAGTTTGTGCAAAACTAAACTGCATGTTAGACTGAGAATTCATTTTTAGCAAGTGTTGGCAACTGAAAGTTCAGTAATTACCACTATGAACATGCAGAGTAGCACAAAAAATTACCCAGTTATCATAATAGAAACACTTGTTCACAGTATTGAGATTCTCAAGTTCAAACAAGTCTTACTCAAATGACTGTTCTCTTACTCTTTGCAATGTTTGTATAGGCCAGTATTGTCCTATTATGGCATTTGGTGTTATATGTTTACATGACATACATAGAAAGAATGACAACAAGTGGCATACAAAGCTAAGAAAACCCTTATGTCACAAAAACCCATCTTTGTGTGACAACACTATGGTACCATTTAATTTCTTTAAGAAAAACTTTGGAAACTTTGCATTCCAGAAAATCAGAAGATATTTTTGATCTGACTGTGTATCTCATTGTATATCTTTCCACTGGGCCAAAATCCCTAGGACAGAGACAATAAAAGGACTTAATATCTAAGACTGTTAATGTTCTCCTCAGAATGGCATTTAATAAAATGGAAATAATGAACTGGTAAACCACTTCATGCATTTTATCCATAAAAGTATAGGGAATAAATTCAGAGTTTTTCCCCCTCAAACCCACATTACACTCTCAGTGGTGATGTGATATCCCTTACATGACATTTTTAACACCCCTTCTGAAGATATGCAGGATGTTTATAAAATGGCAACACTATTGAGATGTTTTTTTAAAGAGGAAGCTGGCACTTCCAAATACATAATTTTAATTCCAGCTAGCACAAAAGATTTTATGACCCCAGAACAGAAAATTGGAAATTTAACTCCAAATTATCCAAGTTTTATTAAGAAATAAGCCCTATCGGGGCGAAAAAAATAGAAAAAAAAAAAGTAGCAAAGTAAGAATCAGATGATTTACTGAAGGATTCCTGGTGTCAACAATTCACCTCTCAAATACTATGTTCCCCTGAAAACTAAAGGCACTTAGAAAGGGGATTGCTTTTTGCGCTATCAGATAAGAAGTTCCACATGAGATGTTAGATTGTTGAAAAAATCTATTAAAGATGAAAATGCCCAAGGCTGTTTTAGTACATCGTAGTGCACAGGAGTCTATTTTACTTGCAACAGTGAAATTTTCCTTGCACCCAGAACAAAATAAGTAGATAACAGAAGACACAGCTGAGAAGGTACAAAATCCAAGCATCCATGACTACATTGAATCATTGAATTCACATGTTGTTAGGAAAAAAAAAAAAAAAAAAAAAAAAGGCAGACAAAGCAAGATCCTCATCCCCACCATTTAAGAGAGATTAGGACGTTATATATGTTGAATATGTTAGGAAACATTGGTTGGGCTGGAAACATAGTCAACAACATGCTAGATAAAACTTGACAGTGAAAACTGTTAGGCTTTCAAATGGGACAAGTCTTTCATGTTTGACAGAACTACACCTTCCTAGTTCATTTTGTCTTTTGGCTAAAAAGGTTGGAAATAAAAACACCAACAACAAAATCCACAAGCTTCAGTCACAAAAAGCATAAAACTAGCCCCCTGATGAAATTGGACATTCTTCGTTACGCGGTTATCAGTCCTCAATCACTATACACTATACCAGCGTTCACTTGTGAGGATTGTTAGAAGCATAAAAGATATAGATATCCTGGTGCAAAACCATGAGAAACATCTTTGTGTTCAGACACTTCAACTATATTTAATCCTACTACTCTAGTATTTTTTTCATCCTTGTTCTGACACACATCACCCATATGCTTACATCCAGCAGAGAGACAAATTCCAGGAGGACCACCCCAAGAAACAGTTACACAAGTAGAAGCTCCAAATTGGCAAACAGAAGTGTCTTACTTGTCCCCCTTCTCAAAACATGCATTCTAACCTTGGGAAAAAAAAATAAATAAAACCGTAACTAAAAATTCCAATACTTCTACAGGCTGAAAAAAAAAATAAAAATCAGAGAACTGTTTCTTCATGTTGTGGTTTAGCGCATTAGGCAGCTAAACACCATGCAACTGTTTGCTTATCTTCCTCCCACCCCTCCCCAAGAAAGATAAGTGAGAAAATTGGGGGGTGGAGGGTGGAAGGAAAAAGGCAAAAGCTCATGGGTTTAGCTAAAAACAGTTAAATAGGACAGAAAAGGAAGCAATAACAATAGTAATAAAAAATAATATACAAAGCAAGTGATGCACAATGCAATTGCTCACCACCTGCTGAGAATGCCCAACCAGACCACAAGAATCTACCTCCTTCATGCCAGCCAGCTCCCCCCCCCCCCCCAGTTTTACTGTCCTTCATAGTGCCTCATGGTACGGGATGGGTATGGAATGTCCCTGTGGCCACCCTGAGCCACCTGTCCTGGTCGTGTCCCCTCCAAGCTCCTGGAGTACCCCGGTCTCCTCGCTGGCAGGGCAGCACGAGGAGCTACAACGTCCTCGGCTCTGTGGGACACTGCTCTGCAACAGCTAAAACATTGGTGTGTTATCAGCATTATTCTACTCCTAAATCCAAAACATAGCACCATACCAACTAGTAGAAAGAAAATTAACTCCATCCCAGCTGAAAACAGAACATTTACAACTACACAGAATGAACCAAAACACATCAGAATTATCCGTTCGCATTTTGGAATAGATTTGAAGTCAAAAGTCAGAGGAAAACTATATATATTCACTTAAGAAATAATTTTTATGTGCCATAGCAACTATTTCTGCTATGTGTATTATATAAATCAGCTATTTTCACACACAGAAATTTAACTAAAGCCATATCTTTTCATGAGTTCTGGCTGCATATGTTTTTCCAGATTTTTTCAACCTACAGTAAACTGATTATTTTTCTAGATTTGAATCTTTGTCCTCAAAATCCATTTCTACAAATGTTGTCAAAGCACTTATACCCTAATGAAAGCCATCTTGTCTACCAATAATCATTTTTCCAGTAATGACTCTTCATTTCAGCCTATATCTTGCAATTTTCTACAATTTTTGTGATTTGAGCGTATCATTTACTGAATGTCCTAGCCTTCACATATTCTCCAAAACATAAAGAGCTGGCAGCTATCCTTCAGAAACAAAAATCTTTCTGAAACTGACAGTAACCAGTACGTCATGTTATCTGTAAAAAAACTGGTCACAGTTCAGTCATGCTCTTAACTAAAGCCCTACAGGAGCAACACTGCAGGCTATGAGAACATCGTAATTATCATATAGACGTGTACATTCACTGTTAGCCATTTCTCATTCTCTCTCTACTCTCAGTGACGGCATGAGCCAGTTGCTTACAAAACAGTCTCCTAGATCTTCCTGAAATTTACCTTCACGGTATTAAATCTAATCAGATCTGACATGCATACCACGCATACCAAAAAAAATGAAGAACAATGTTAAGAGATCACCACTTGCTACACCCAAAATAGAAATTAAATTATAGGAGCATAAAAGAATGGGACAGCTAAGTGTCTTCATTTTAAATTAAGACCATTTTTGTAATAAGATCACTCACAATGCATTTAATTATGGCAATCAATGTAAATGAACTTGAATTCATAGAAACACATGTATACGTGTGTATATAAATTTATACATACATATTCATGTATGGAGAGGCAAGAAAGCAAAAAATTAATGATGTTTAAAAGAATCTTAATTTTATTGTATACATCTCAAAGTAAGAATATGCCATCACAAGTGTAAGCTAAAATTAATTAATAATAATAGTGATTTCAGAACAGTAGTAGAGTGCAGGTATTTGTGTGTGTGTGTGTTGGGGGCGTGTTTAAGGTAAGTGAAAACTAATGTTAAGCCAAAATTAAATATATAACTATGATTGACATTTTAATCACATAACTTTGAATTCATTAATTCATTTCAGATAAAATAGATCTTTAATATGATATAAAGCTATAAAACAAACCTTAACATTAGAATCATAACATTTACTGCCCAGTAAAGGCAAAAGCAGAATATAGCCAATCGCATAATGTTTTTTTGTTGTTTGCTTGTTTGTTTTTGTTTGTTTTTTAATCAGCATGTATGCTTACTCCATCCACCCCTGTGATTGACCTCCAAAAACTTTCTGAAACCTACTGAGTAAGTTTCTGGAGGCAATGATTTTTTTTCCTCCAGCAAGGAGCAGGAGGAAGGATTTTTTACATTTTACTACAAAGATTTGTCCATGGATCATTAATTATCAGGGAATATAAGAACAATTTTTGAGTGTAATTACCCGACTATCATAGAATTATACTGATAGTCAGGTTTGCCTCTTGCCTTTGGCAATGCTTTTCCTGGAAATGCGCTGCATCCCAGGAATGACAGAGATAGAAACCTTACAGAATTGACAAGAAAAAGATAAAGCTAGAAACACACATAGTGTTTCTAAACACACATAGTGTTTCATAATACAGCCTATGCAACAAATTCCCTGCAAGCATTGTGATGCTATGATACAAACATATATATGCACAGATGCAGTCAAGATTTATTTTAAAAAAACTTTCTTTTCCAAGAAACTGAGACCAAAGAAATATTTTTCATTGACAATCACTACATATTTTGCCTTTAAATGTTTTCATTTTCTTTCCAACCAGAACATGTCACAAAAGTTAGAACAAAATAAGATTTTTTTTTTTTTTAATTTCAAGCATAGAGTTATGTTTCCTCCAAAAGTCAGAAAAAGAGAGAGTGTGTGTATGCATATGTTATCTTGCAAGAAAGAATGCAATGTTATCTTGTAAGAATATGAAAAGTATATATTTTTAAAAATTGTAAAAATTAGAATTGTCAAAAAGAAAAAAAAAAACTAAGCTTTTAGTTTCAACTTTTTTTTTTTTTTAACCAAATATATCATGTTTCTTTTGGGAAACAAAAAATAACAAAACACACTTTTCACAAATGTTTTAAACATTTCTAGTGAAAAAAACTTGCCACGTTTCTTTTACAGAACAATCTTTTTTGAATTCCACTTCCTGTTTACCAATATTATCAAATAGAGGAATATCAGTTAAGTAGTCAGAATGAAAAATTACTTGTCAGAAATAGCAATGAAAGAGTCAGAAATAGTTATTAAATCTGATATTTATATAATAAGTTGTTTCAGTCATGAATTGAAAATCATACTCAAAACCATAATGCTCTAACTACTCTCATTCTGTTGATACAAATGTGTTAGGTAGTTACTTCATACTTTACTGTACTGTCAATAGAACTTTTCATCATTTTAAGGTGCCAAGTATCCATCATTTCATTGAACAATAACAAAAACTCAGCTTGCCCCCAGACATAGTGTCAACACCTGAACTGTTCTCACACAGAAAACACAACTACAGACAGTAAAAATTGGTAAATACCATAACCAGCATAAAATATCAGAATTTTCAAATCAAAGTGAATTCCATTTAGTTATAAATAACAAACATTTCTCTACAGTTGATAAGAATATTCAGTCTGTGCTACAGATCTAGGAATGAAATACGTTGTTTCAAGTTTCCATTAGTTAAATAAATAAATTGACTTAATTTGCATATTTTTAATTAAATTCTCTACCTCATCTCAAGTTTTATACAAATTTGTATGTTGATGTTCTAAAAAAATTTTTAAAAATCTAATTACTTATATACTATTCATCCGTGGTCATAACCAAGAAGCCATACTTTTGATGGCTAACAAATCCCACTAGTCAATTCTGTTTATTTTTAGTTAATTGTATTTGTTTTTGTAGGTTTAACAGCCCTTTACTTTTTAGGTTGAAAAAAAAACAAACCAATAAACAAAAAACTGTCAAACATAAGGAGAAGCACTGTCTCTTATCTTAAGGGTAGAGAAAGCTAAGGAGCCAGGAAAAGCCCAGATCTGTCCCACTAAGGTGATGACATTGGTTTTAGGTTCTATAACGAAAGATGATATCAGCATGTCACACATTAGGAGAGTGCATCAAAACCATGAAGCACATTGCTAAATGAACATTTGCACACTTTTCATCCCTCTTTTCTGAAGGTGAATCACCATCTGGCGCAAACTGCAAGAGTCCAAGGATCATCCACACAGGAGGCATTTGATGCCAGACTCCAGAGTAGTGGTGAGAGCACTGATCTGACATCAATCTCTTGATCTCAAGGAAAATGGTTTCTAACTAAGAGATAAAAACCTACTATTCTGAGAAAGGCGTTTCCTGGCATAACGGAGTAGGCTAAACTTTACTACCCTTTCCTGCCTGAGGAAACTTTCAGATCAGGGCATCAATATCAAAGTCAAATGCCAAAAGCATTAAACCTGAAGTCCCAGAAGAACTTAAGACTTAGTTTTAGACATTTAAGTTCCAGTTTAGGTAGCTATGATCTAAACAAGAGGCTCTAAGGGGAATTTTACTTAAATAGATGAAGATTAGTTACGTTTTCGCAGTGATCTCATTGATCTAAGGTAAGGATTCCAGAAACACCTCAATGTTTAATTTTAAAGTGCAGTAAGAAAAGTAAAGGCATCTAGCATTTTCAAGACCAGTGATTTCTAACAGATCTTAATTAGATGTGAACTTCATGATACGTATTTGTGAAAATGACAGAACTAAATCCACTAGACTGAGCTGCTCTCCTTTACTTAAAGTAGAAAATAACCAAATTAAAAATGCATCCTCCTTGTCCTCAGTTATAGGCAGACAGTAGAAAAATCTTACTGAAAATGAAAGGTATACAGTAATAAAAGTTTTAAGAATTAGCATTCCCAAAAATTAATATTTTGAATTTTCCTCAATATGAAAATATTAGACATTCTAAATTAAACTTCTGCAGTTTTTTTTTTCTTTTCTTTTTTCTTTTTTCTTTAAAGCCACTCAGTGCTTTTTATCCTTTTACCTACTCACTCCATATTAAGTTAGTCATCTCTTGCAGGAATGTATTTAAATTGCCTCTCATGGGAATTGTTTTTTCTATGAATACTACCAAACAGACATTTTCCTCACTTGGACATCTGCTCAAGTTCTTCTGCTGATTTGCTCAGTCATTAAGAACTTGTTCAGTTAACCACCACTTTCCATGTAGTCATATGCAAACAACATTAGGTTGAAGGACATTTCAGGTCAAATGTCATCAGAAAACTGATTTTCACGAGAGTAACACACACCAATTGAATGATCAAAAATATTTATAACACACACCATTTAGTTAAACAATCAGTTCTGTTACAGATTTTTTCCTTTTTTTTCCCCTCTAATTATCACTTGGTATTTCTTATTTCAATTCCATTGTGGAAGCAGTTCTAAAAACAGCTTTTAATCCATAATGTGTATTTGCAACAGTATTTATAACCTTATCTGTACCTAAGCATCTTTGAATTGTACTAAATATGGAAGCTTATCTCAAAACTTTATCACAAAAACCTTAATCCATTCTTAAAATATTTAAGTTGAAATTGTTTGTGGAATATCAGCAGTTTTATAGAATATAGCAATACAAAGAATAGCATTTGAGAAAGGCGAAGAAAAGATATTAATCTGAAACCGTAATTAAAAGATTAAAACTAGAAGAGTCAGAAATGGTTTGTACTGACCTTAGTCCATAAAGAACCGTTCCATCTGGATGCAAACGGATCATTCTGTTCTTCACAGTGACACCATGTACAAATGACTTCTTGTCATTCAGAAAATAGGTATCGGGAACCCATAGCTGATCAGCTACTCTATTGTCCAGAGTAAGGTTTAGAGGTATTACATTATACGACAGCCTCTTATCTCTCCATGCTTGCTGAAAGTACATTGTCAAGGTATAGTCCTGTGATTATAAAAACAACAGAAAAAATGTTTACATTGAAATAGCATACATATACAAAAGGTAGAAATACACATTTACACATTGTGACTTCTTGAAGGTAAACATTTCAGTTAGAATATCTGTAAGTAATTTTATTTATTTTTACAGTACCAAAGAGTTTGTGTATACTTAATAAAAAAGAATATAGAAAAGCGTAATTGTGTATTGATATTTGGTGAATGACTTGTGAGTTCGTTTCAATATTTAAAAAAAAAAAAAAAAAGGAGAATATTTTTAGATGGTTAATAACCAGCAACATCTATAGCACTTTACAAGCCTGCATGTTCTAAAAAACAGGAACATTTGCAGATCTGAATTTCATCTCATTGTCTTCACTGAATTCAGTAAAGCAAGAACTCTGGATCTGCCCTTGTATCTCAAAAATTGCAGCTACCCATTCAAATACTTCTCTAAATTAAAATCTCTTCAAAGTCTGTTAACTTTCCCCTGGGCACTGAAATCAATGGGAAGTCTCCAAGGTTTCTATGCTACAGAGTCTTATGCTTATGCTTAATTTTACAGATGAAGTAACTCTGGTTACTTCAATGGGACGATTTAGAGAGCACAATTAAGCATCTGGCTAAATATTTGCAGTATTAGGAGACTGCCAGCTTTCTTTGTCTCAGTGAAGGCCATTAATGAACAGTACTTGGGAGATATTTTTATGTTTTAGTGGACAAAATAATTACAAAAATTACTAAGACCTTTTAAACAGACATAGAACATTCATTATATATTAGCCTATAATAAAATAATAAAAAAAATCATTAAAAATACAAAAAGGGGCTGTATATCTGATAACAGATCGCAGGGTCAAGGGCTGGAAAACAATACTGAAGGAACACCAAAGAAAAACTATTCTAAACCCACTCCTTTTATTTTTTTTTTTACCTTGTTCTACAAAATCATATTCAGACCTCACACTATTTGGATTGATCTGATCAGTCTTCACTTGTTAGTGAGAACTGGTAGCTTGCAAAAGCTTGTTATCAACAACAACAAAAAAACATCACCAAAAACTTATCGACAGTGCCAGGATTCAGCCATGTCACAGTATGAGAGCCTGCATCTATGCATCAGTCTATGGCATTTGAAAACAGGAACACACACACACCGGTTTTGAAGAATTACCTATTGTGGTGACAAACTAATTTCTAGCATTGAATAACTGAGAAGATCTTATAAGATACAAACATTTTTTTGCAAAAATTGCAATATGAGTTCTCATTAGTTAGGAATAGAGTCTGCTTTCAAGAACATCCCACCTACATCTAAAGAATGTTACTGTTGTGCACTGTACTGCAATATTTGCTTCATAAAAAGATACTGGAAAATGTTCAGTCATATATTGCCAGAAAGAAAATGTATTAGTCTTCATTATAATAACATACCACAACATAAAGTAGATGAGCTGTAGCAATTGCTCCCCTATTATCCTTGGGATATTTCATTTTATTCCTACTCTAAAGTATAACCTACATGTATTAATATAAAACATATATATAGAACATTCTTCCCTCCTCTTTAAACCTCAGTAAAAGCAGAAAAGGAAAGGAAGAACAAAACTAAACAAGCATGGTTCAGTGCATAAAAATGAATTACATAAACCTGTAAATTTGGAGCACTGGTATAGCAGAAGGAAAAGCCAAGTCATCATGCTGGAGTTCAGAACCAAACACACTGTGTTCCAGAAACAGAGCTGGTGTACCAACTAAAAATCAGTTGGCATCAAATGGTCCTAGATTTCAGATGTGCTGTTTTTGATGATTGAAATAGGATACCTTAAATATATATAATATATACATTTTTATAAAACTCACACAGCCTTTTGAATTGGGGGGGGGGGGGGGGGTAGGTAGAAGAGGTATAGGCACTTTGAATTTAACAACATCATTACCTTGCAAAAACATTACAAAGAATAAAAGTCTTAAATTTCACAATAAATATGGGAATTCCCCTCTATTCTAAAGATAAACATCAAAACAAACGCGCAAATGTCTTTTAGGAAGACAGACACACAGAAGGCTGTGAAGAAGTGGAAGAAATGAAATGTCTAGTAAAGGATGATTTTACTTTGATAAGACCGTAGTATCCTATCAAATTCACAGAACGGGATTGGTAGAAGCATAGTTTAAGTATGAAGCAGGAGCCAACTCATTTGAGAAGCATGGCACAAGATACTAATTACAATAGCATGAAAGAATAATGAAACAAAACCTCACAATGACTGTGCTGACTATGCTCTGTAAATCATTACACAGACAAAATATGGGTGCATAGAATATTTAAAATACTTGCATATAGATACATATTACAAAGTGTAAAAATATGATTGTCAGTCACCCTGAACACGAGGCTTAAAAAAATACATTGTGCAAATTTCAATTCGCGCAGACAAATTTACAAATAAACCCTAGAAGAGACAATTAGTATATTTTCTTAACATACACAAATACTATTATTTTGTACAGCTTCTATCATCCCATTGTTTACAGACATTTACACTTGGCAAACTTTCTGATTCTATCCCAATGCAGAAATGGAGGCAACAGAAAATGGATGGCTACTAACATTCTGTCCTGATCCAAGAAGAGATCTCTTTTCCTCACCAGTAAAATTTCAGCTTCTCAGTTTTCCTCCTTTATTTCACACAATATACAGAAAGCAACAAATAATTTTAAGGCATTTTTTCCTCATACCATAATAAAAAATGTTAAATTTTTAGTATAAGTTAAATTTTTACCATATTCATGCATATTGTTATCCTGAGTTCGTGAGTTATCTTTGTGTGGTAGTTGTCTGGAAACACATTTGCTGCTGGAAACATGTATACAATGGGAAATTTAAACCCAAGTTTAGATCAACAGAATTGTTACAGACAGCCAACTTGTTAGTTAATGGCCAATGATCCATGGAAAGTTACTGTGCTGGAAAACATTAAACTTGAAAACTGGCACTTCTACTTATATTGTCTTATTTATATTCATCTTATATACATACACACACATATATATGTATAAAGAAGAATAAAGGCAATGAAGATCTAGGCAAAAAAAGAAAGAAACCTCCTGAATGTTGAAAGTGCACAATGACAATGGGAGTCTAATGCCAAGGATGGAGACAGATGTAATTTTTTTTCAAACCATTTAAGAGCATACTCCAAATTGACAATAACAACATTTAAAATACAGGTTTTTTGTTTGTTTGTTTGTTTTCTTTTTTCCTTTTTTCTTTTTTCCTTCTACATTACAGAAAATAAGGCTGATTCACAGTATAGCCTGACAATGTGTACCAGCACTTTTATTAACAGGGATATAACGCAGCTACTGAAACACTTTGGAAGTAATAAATTCAGAACAGTTAGGCGAAGAAAAATAAATAAGTATAAGGAACATTTTGTGTTTTATAAATATGACATACAGCAGCAGGGAGTTGAATAAGCTATTTATTTCTACTCATTAGTAATGAATGGAGAACTCATTTGCGATTTGGCTTAAGTCCCTTCTCATCGCTTTCCTGGTTATTTCTAACTTGCATAAATAAATGCTTTACTGCATTTCCCAGTATGGCATTTTTAAAGCCATCTACTTTTCTTTGAAAATGCTTGAAGCTGAAGATTTTGCCTGAATGCTATATTTAACATGTACTTTAAAATAAAATAAAATTAAATTAAAAAAGTGACATATTTAAAAGTGCTGCTTAAGTAAATTACGAAAAATATACATCTACACTGCAAAATATATCTTAATATATTAAAAGTTATATAGTCAAGAAGACTGGAGTAAATGTTGAGTCTACTGCCTCCTTAGACTCAAATGAAGTTACCAACGAAGGACACGCACTGAAACACATGGTGTGTTGCACTACTCAAACGATACAGAAAACAAGCCAAAATGGAAGCACTTCAAGCTAAAGCAGCTTCAGTGAATTTACTTCAAAAGCAATGGCTTTCCCTGAGAGCTGTTCACTGAAAATCCTTTCAATCCTTATTTTCTTCAAAAACAATCATTGCAACACATTCCATCCATAACTACCTATCTCATATATCAAGAAAATTACCATTGAAATTCTGTTCTATTAATATTGGAGACACCACAAAGTGACTCACATGAAAGCAGAATAAACTGTTGAAAAAAATGGGTTTTAGGAATGGATAATAAAAAAGAAATGCTAAAATAATTTGTCATGCCCTTTCTAAAAAATGTATTTTTCACATTCTGTAAATATTCACTTCAAAAATGACAATGAATACTTCATTGACATCAAGATCCTTACACAAAGTTCAAGTAGAGTTCTCTTGATCCATCAAATCCCACTTCCCAAAATGGCTCCAAAGCCATGAAACACTTCTCGTGTTTCTGTTTTCGTGTTTGTCTGCTAAAATTTCATAGTTGATTTTTCTTGATGGGAATTGTATGATCTGAAGTCTACAATATTTCCAAAAAGAAAAAGATCCCAATACCTAAGCTCACCATTTATTCTGCAGCAACTATCCCCAAGTTATTTATCAGCAATTCTCATTTCTCAACTGAACAAATAAACAAAGATTTGCTGTTTACCTTCTGCAACACAGATCTTAGAAAAACACAGTATTATTGAATCACAGAAGAGACTTCTGTAGGAAAGCCAAACAAATGTTAGTAGAGCTTGAGTACTAGACATAAAACGTCTTTCTACTGATTTTATGAAATTTGCAGTAAGGGACTGCTTATCATTTCAGTGACAAGACCATGAATATTTGTCTCCTTAGCACTACTGACAATAGCCAACACTGACATTGTTTCTCCACAGTGATTTATACACTGCACTGTGATGCAGTATCATTGTATTTTGTGCACTCCAATGAAATTAAGCAGTTATGGCTAATGTGTTCCCTGTCAGCTCAATTAGTTTAGCAAGACACTAAGACACTTGATTTTCATTTCTGACAGTCACCCAGACTGAACAATGATACTGCACTTTTAGTGATCGAGCAATCTGCACATCGTTCCACTCAAAAAGCATATGCCATGAGTCTTTTAGCTTTCCAACTTGCTGTCTGTTGATAATAAGATGAAGATTGATAAAAGTGAACGTGGACTGAAGGCTGTAATCTAACTCTGCTATTTGCTCTAGAATCACACATTTGATATCTTCCAATTTTTCTCTTTTGAAAGGATCTTCTCCGCTCTTTGCAGGATTTTCAGTTGAACAATCCAAATGCGAAGTAAGATGAATAGTCTAAACTGTACTCACTTGATATACAAGTTATGGAAACTGTATTTTTTTTCCTCAAGACAGAAAATTAAGTGGTATTATTATTTAGTTGGGTTTCTGAAGTACAATAAGCTATTTTAAGCTACAAGAAATATCCAAAATATTTATTTATAATTGCATTTGAAATATTTCTTGACTTGTATATTTCTATGTTATTCTTGTAGAGAGAATAATTCTGAGTTCCTATGTAATTATACAATGCTACAGATCCTCAGCAAGGTAAATACCTAGAGCAGCAACCCTTTATATTGCTATCAATTCCAGGTTTCCCTTACTGTAGGTTGTTAATAGCAGCATTTCAAAAGAGTAAAAATATTATTAAAAATTATAAAGAGTAAGGAAAAAACACATCTTAAATAGAGTGGAAATAAACTGGTGATTAAGCAGACCACCAGAGATGTAATTAGAAAGTTTGATTAATGTAAATGGCAAATGAAGTTATTGTTTTGAAGAGACTGCTACAAGAAAATTGTATTACTTACTGATAGTTTTAAATAATCTTAAAATAAAAGTTTAAAATATTTTTTCCAGGATAAGAATTCAGTATTTGATAGTGAGATTGCATCTGGATAAAACATAGGAATTTTGTGTTTAGATACAGAGCTGAACTAGCATGATATTTGGGCAACTGTTCCTTTTCCTGGTGCTTTACAGTTCCTTGAGATACTAGCGTATATGCAAATCCTTAGGAACGTATTTATAAAGTAAAAGAATTGCCAAGTCAATGCTGCTCCATATCATTGTAAATAACATCAGAACAACTTATAAAATTATTAATAAAATGAGTGGCTCTTCATTTAAAGCATGTGATACTCATTTTTATATTTGCATTATTTTTCAAGGAAAAAAAAATATCAAACAATACATTCCCAGAAAACAACATATGCAAACATATATATTTATATATCTTTTACATATAGCCCTGCTGATGAACAATCTTTCCATCAAAGAATCACTCCAAGGCTAGGAGACCCCAATGACAAAAGAGCCATTACTGTGCCTGTTGTACTAGCTAGTTCCACCTGCCTGTTCACATCTAAAAGGCTGCACAACTATCCCTAAATTCCCAACTGCAGGCTTTGGTCCAATAGAAACTGAGTCTTAATGAGAATAAAACAGTTTGAGGTGCACTCAGCATTTTACTACTAGAACAGGTTATTTACATCCTTCATAGTTTGCCAAAAGACAAGGATAGAGAAACTGGCTGCCCATTACAAAACCCGTTAAACACAAACAATTACAGTCCTTCCCTCTAATATGCAACCTGCTGACATTTTAAGGAGTCCTGCATCACCTTGCTTAACCTTACAGGGTGTTCATTTTTTCTGAGCTACTGACAATCATCAACAACTCAAGATATTTCAGCTTCAAGAGTGAAGGTCTGAAGTGCTATAAGCAGAGCATTGTCAGTATTGTCTGAACTTTCAAATTTTACTGTACAGGTAATTCCCCAGACTGCAAAGTAAACCAGACCCCCCCCCCCCCCCCCCCCCAAAAAAAAAAAAAGGTAATAAAAAATCTCAAAGTAATCACTTCTGCTGCTTCAGCATTGCTGAAATGGAAGTATATTCATGCTATGAAGATACAGTGGATCTCTGAGAAGAGGAATTCTAAATGCTTACAGTACCCCTGAAAAAAGCAATTGCAACACTCCAATTGACATCACATCAGTGATGACACAGTCCTACTTCAAAAATGTTAAAACAAACTACAAAGGGATCACAATGAAAAAGTATACATTTGGTTTTAATATTAAAAAATAAGAGAAACATTTGACCAATTTGATTATCTGAGCTTTAAACAGGATTTGTAAGCTTTTTGCTGTTGAGAGATGTAATGTTCTAATAAAAGTGTGTCCCTTCTGTGATCCCATTTAATTAGGCTGCCTAAGGATGCACCTCTAGAAAAACAAAAACACTATATATTTTATTTGGGCATATAGATGAAGGAAATGACTTTGCTATATTTAGGGATTTATTATTTTATTGTTTTATTGTGTTGGGGGGGGGGGGAGGGATGGGGGGGGTGTTCTGTTGTTGTTTAACCAAGCAGATTATTGATTATTTTATTAGTATTTCCTTTCAGGTAAAAAGCTATCTTTCTTCTCAGTTAGCAATAAAGATTTTTCTGCAACATAAATTCCCCAGTGGACACACTAAGGAAAGCATACATGCATGTACAAACACACCTACATGCACACACACATTCTTCATTTTCCTTAACATTTTCAAGTCTTTTTTCTATTTTGCTGTTCTGTTAAATATAAATGGTAATACCCTATGCCAAACTACTTCATATTCCCTCTGTATCATGGAATAACAAAATGCTTTGGTTTGCTTTCAGATACATTTTCTGGCCTTCAGGAATTTTTTTTCTCCTATGAATTCTTGAACATATGTGTATATTACTAGTTTTTGCTTTGCTTGTGACATTGTATTTGCACGAATTAAAAAAATAAAATATTTACCTATGTGACAACGCACTTCTGATCTAGAGAGGACCGAAGGCATTTCCTCTGATAACCTTGCTGTAAGTACAACCATTCTTAAACTTTTTGAAATAAAGAAATAAGTAATGGTGGGCTAAGTGTGAATGTTAATCAATACTAAGGCACTATCTTGAGCCTTACACAAGTGTTACATACCAACTCCATGTTACTGACAAAGATGTAAGGAAAAGTGAAAAGCTCAGACTAAAGTATTCAGTCATAAAAATTTTAGGGTGCATCAGCATGAAATTAGTAATTGATCTGGGCAACCCTATAATTTATTTATTTATTTATTTTCCAAAATTTAACTGAAATTGCAGTCAATAGTTTTGATTACAGTACCCTGTTATATCAGCATTGGAAACACGGACAAAAACAAAGCTGTTTTTCCAAATGCTGCCCTAAACAGGATGCCTTATAACTCAGGTAACTCATTAATTCATGTGATAATCACTGTCTTCAGTGCTTGTTTTGACACTGAATGCTGCCCCATTATCTCTTTGAGCTTGGAATAACCTTTAGCAAGATTCAGTTACAATTCCTTTTTATCAAAGCAGTTGTGATTATCTTATATTTGAAACATTTTAAACTAATTCATTTACATTGAAGATTACATTCCACAAAAAATTAAGACTTTAAATTTTAAGATCACCTCACAAAGTAGCATTTAATCCTATTAAATAACATTCTAATGAGCAACACTGAAATAATAGAGACTGAGTGGGAGTAGGAAAAGGAGTTGGAGGAAAAGTTTTTAGAAAAATCCCTCCAAGATCTGTTTCTTTAAAAACAGTATGCATCGCATTTTATTTACTAATGTATAACTGGAATAAAGTTGGACTAATTTATTCCATTAGCCTCTAATGGTCTCCAAGAGCTTGCTTCACAGAAATTTACAGGAGAAAAACACCTAGGACTGTGCATAACATATCCCAATTTATTTACTTGGCTCTGTTTAAATTCTAAATGAACCCAGAGTCCTTTTCCTTCTATTTCTGTGTGACAAAATACGTATGTGGAGTTTTCAGGTTGGAAGTGTAGACAAGGTTCAGGTGAGTGATTATACTATTTTTTCCTTGTCATTTTAGGTTTGCAAAGGAAAGAATTAATCTGTAAGGATTGGCATTTTAAAATAATAATAATAAAAAAATCAACTCCTAAATTCTACTACTAATCACGTTAGATTTTTATGCTGTTTTTCTTGGCCTTGTGTTTTTCAGTGTAAATAAAAATAATAATAATTACAAAATGGTAGAAAACCCGGATACCCACCTTGCTCTTATCACGAGAACCCACTTTGGGAGCACAGATGGAAATAGTTCCAGGCACCGGTAATCTGCCCATTATTTTTAAAGCCATTCCCCACTCACATACAAAGCACCAACAGCAATTCATTTCTGTTAAACACTTTCACAGATCCTGCTACTCTTCATCTCTCTGGCCTGCTGATTCCAAGAAGTTCTCTAACATGGTTCATTAATCTGTTAGTGACAAACTGATGTCTCTAAAGCAGCAATGTACTCTGGAGAGTACAAATCTCCCACAGATACATTGTTATAAGCATTTATATATCATGGTCTAATACACTGGAGGCTACACACTGCACTTCAGACTAATGTGGTTCCTTCCTGTTTACATATAAATCTTGTGGGAATAGACCAAACATCCCAATTCAGCTGCCCTCCTCCTCTCTTGAATCCTCTAACCTTACATACAGATTTCATGGGGTTGAACAGTGAAGAGTGTGAGGATGAAAAAAAAAAAAAAAAAACACAAACAAATAGTGCCATGTCATCTAAGCCTTTTCAGTATTTTAAATGCTCTCCCCATAACCCAGGATGTGACATGCTGCTTCTCTCAAAAATGTAAGGCACTGCAGAGAGCTGGCAGCACTGAAGTAGAAGGACAATTTTAAATAAGTACATATCATTTCTTTCATAATGATGACAAGCCTGTGGAAGCTGATAGAAAGTCCAATTTGCATGACAGCCGAACGCTTCAGCAAAGAGAATACACTTCGTAGAGACACTTCCAAGAAAATCAGTGATGTATTCAGATGAAAAATAAATGAATATTATTATGTTCTACAGTGAAAAGTTTGGGGAAAAATAATCTGGAAAAACATTGCATCTTTAATAGTCGTTGCACCTGCATTAATTATACTTTAAATTGTTTATGGTTCAGCAATACTATTGGAACATAGCCTATTGGAACAACCCACAAGGAAGAATTTCCATTTTGAGTGCCTCTATTACAAAGGTCTATTTTCCCTGACAGATACAAAAAACTTTTTAGTAAAGAACAGCTGCAATGCCCACAAAAACAAACAAAAATCCCAAACCCACCTAATTTTCATAACCAATCTGCATATTTAAGCTACAAGAAACCAACACAAAATTAGGATTTGCAGGGAAAGTACTATGTCATTATTTTCACAATTATTGTGGTCACAATCAACACAAACAACATTTTAATAACAATGAAATTTAAATTTGCATTTAGAAAGAAATTTCTTATGCTTTAAAACAAACAAAAACAAACAGGATGGTCACTAATATCACAATCACTACAATTTAATTTGTTTGCTTTAAAAGCTCTGTTGTCTAATATTTAGAGACACTACACACTATGGCTTCTACCTATTCTGTTTAGTGTATTTTTATCCCAAAATATGTGTGCAAACTTGTGTTATTTGCTTGGTAATTTCCACAGTCATGCTCACAACTATTTGAGCCACTTAGAAATCAACAGGACTTATTCACTGGTGAGTTTTAACAGCAAGACCAGTTGTTTTCTAGATACCCAAAACCCTGAATTGGTGGAAGGGGATGGGGAGCAGGATGTGGCCCTTATAATCCATGAAGAAATGGCTGGCGACCTGCTACAGCACTTAGATGTATGCAAGTCAATGGGGCCAGATGGGATCTACCCGAGGGTGCTGAGAGAACTGGTGGAAGAGTTGACCAAGCCACTTTCCATCATTTACCAGCAGTCCTGGCTATCAGGGGAGGTCCCAGTCGATTGGCGGCTAGCAAACGTGACGCCCATCTACAAGAAGGGCCAGAAGGTAGACCTGGTAAACTATAGGCCTGTTAGTTTGACCTCAGTGCCAGGGAAGCTCATGGAGCAGATTATATTGAGTGTCATCACACAGCACTTGCAAGGCAAGCAGGCAATCAGGCCTAGTCAGCATGGGTTTATGAAGGCCAGGTACTGCTTGACAAACCTGATCTCCTTCTATGACAAAGTGATGCGCTTGGTGGATGAGGGAAATGCTGTGGATGATGTGGTCCACCTTGACTTCAGTAAGGCTTTTGACACCGTTTCCCACAGCATTCTCCTCAAGAAACTGGCTGCTCTTAGCTTGGACTGGCGTATGCTTCATTGGGTTAGAAACTGGCTGGGTAGCTGGGCCCAAAGAGACATGGTGAATGGAGTTAAGTCCAGTTGGAGGACGGTCACTAGTGGAGTCCCCCAGGGCTCAGTACTAGAGCCAGTTCTCTTTAATATCTTTATCGATGATCTGGATGAGGGGATCGAGTGCAACCTCAGTAAGTTTGCAGACGACACCAAGTTAGGTGCGTGTGTCGATCTGCTTGAGGGTAGGAAGGCTCTGCAGGAGGATCTGGATAGGCTGGACTGATGGGCTGAGGCCAACTGTATGAAGTTCAACAAAGCCAAGTGCCGGGTCCTGCACAACAACCCCAAGCAGCGCGCTACAGGCTGGGGGATGAATGGTTAGAAAGCTGCCTGGCAGAGAAGGACCTGGGAGTATTGGTTGATAGTTGGCTGAATATGAGCCAGCAGTGTGCTCAGGTGGCCAAGAAGGCCAACAGCATCCTGGCTTGTATAAGAAACAGTGTGGCCAGCAGGACTAGGGCAGTGATTGTCCCCCTGTACTCGGCTCTGGTGAGGCCGCACCTGGAGTACTGTGTTCAGTTTTTGGCCCCTCTTTTGGCTACAAGAAGGACATCAAGGTGCTCGAGCAAGTCCAGAGAAGGGCAATGAAGCTGGTGAGGGGTCTGGAGAACAAGTCTTATGAGGAGCGGCTGAGGGAGCTGGAATTGTTCAGCTTGGAAAAGAGAAGGCTCAGGGGCGACCTTATCACACTCCACAGGTATCTTAAAGGAGGCTGTAGTGAGGTGGGGGTTGGTCGATTCTCCCACGTGCCTGGTGACAGGACAAGGAGGAATGGGCTAAAGTTGCACCAGGGGAGGTTTAGGTTGGATATCAGGAAGAACTTCTTTACAGAAAGGGTTGTTAGGCATTGGAATAGGCTGCCTAGGGAAGTGGTTGAGTCACCATCCCTGGAAGTCTTTAAAAGACGTTTAGAGATATGTTTTAGTGAAGGACTTGTTAGTGTTAGGTCAGAGGTTGGACTTGGTGATCTCTTCCAACCTAGATGATTCTGTGATTCTGTGAAGAACACTGAAAGGACAGCAGGAAAGGATCAGAAAGAATATAGCAGAGATGCCTTTTATCATTTGTATTTCAGTGACCAAATGGAAGTAACAAAACCAGCACTTCTTCAAAGCTCAGGAGTGGTGCATCCCTAAGAGTAGGAAATCGGGGAATGGGGGTAGGAAACCTGCATGGATGAGCAAGGAGCTCATCAACAAGATCAAAAGGAAGAGGAAGACCTATGAAATGTGGAAAAAGGTCCTGTCCTCTTGGGAGGAGTATAGAGGTGTTGTCAGGGCCTTCAGGGACACGATGAGGAAGGCTAAAGCCCACCTAGAGATGAGGCTTGCAAAGGAGATAAAGAATAATAAGAAGGGTTTTTTCAAGTATGTAAAGAGTAAAAGGAAGGCTAGGGATAATGTGGGTCACTTGCTAAACGAGGGGGGGGTCCTGGTAATGGGAGATGCCGAGAAGGCAGAGATACTGAATGCTTTCTTTGCTTCAAGGACTCCCGCCTGGGACTCCTTGACCCTGGAGAGAGGAAAAAGGGTCTTGGAAATGGAGGGCTCCCCCCTGATTGACGAGGGAGTAGTTTGGGAGCATCTGAGTGGGATCAATGCACACAAATTCATGGGCCCTGACAGGATGCATCCACGTGTGCTAAGGGAGTTGGCAGAGGTGATCACCGAACCGCTCTCTATCTTCTTTGAAAGGTCCTGGAGAACAGAAGAAGTGCCTGAAGACTGGAGGATAGCCAGTGTCACTCCAGTCTTCAAGAAGGGCAAGAAGGAGGATCCGGGAAACTACAGGCCAGTCAGTCTCACCTCTGTCCCTGGAAAGGTGTTGGAACAGCTAGTTCTGGATGACATCTACAAGCAATTAGAAGAGAAGAAGGTTATGAGGAGTAGTCAGCATGGATTCGCCAAGGGGAAGTCATGCTCAACCAACCTCGTTGCCTTCTATGATGGCATCACCAGCGGGTAGATGGGGGGAGAGCAGTGGATGTCATCTACCTTGACTTTAGCAAGGCTTTGGAACTGTCTCCCACAATATCCTGCCAGCAAAGCTGAGAAAGTGTGGGATAGAGGAGTGGACAGTAAGGTGGGTTGAGAACTAGGCTGAGGTCAGAGGGTGGTTATTGGCGGCACAGAGTCCTGTTCTGGTCCTGTTCAACATCTTCATCGACGACCTTGATGAGGGAATAGTGTCTGCCCTCAGCAAGTACACTGATGACACAAAGCTGGGAGGAGTGGTTGACATGTCAGAAAGCTGTGCTGCCATTCAGAGAGACCTGGACAGGCTGGAAAGCTGGGCAGGAAGGAACCAAATGAGGTTTAACAAGAGCAAATGTAGAGTCCTGCACCTGGGAAGGAACAACCACACATATCAGTACAGGCTGGGGGGGCAACCTGCTGGAGAGGAGTTCTGAGGAGAAGGACCTGGGGGTCCTGGTGGATGACAGGTTGACCATGAGCCAGCAGTGTGCCCTGGTGGCCAAGAGGGCCAGTGGGATCTTGGCGTGCATTAAAAGGAGTGTGGCCAGCAGGTCAAGGGAGGTGATCCTCCCCCTCTACTCTGCCCTGGTCAAGCCTCACCTGGAGTACTGTGTCCAGTTCTGGGCTCCCTGGTACAAAAAAGACAGGGATCTCCTGGAAAGAGTCCAGCGGAGAGCACAAAGATGATACGGGGCCTGGAGCATCTTCCCAATGAGAAAAGGCTGAGAGACCTGGGTCTGTTCAGCCTGGAGAAAAGAAGACTGAGAGGGGATCTTAACAATGTTTATAAATACCGGAAGTGTGGGAGACAGAGGGATTTGGCCAACCTCTTTTCAGTGGTTTGTGGGGACGGGACAAGGGGTGATGGCCACAAGACGGAGCACAGGAAGTTCTGCACCAACATGGGAAAAAACTTCTTCACTCACAGTGAGGGTGACGGAGCACTGGAACAGGCTGCCCAGGGAGGTTGCGGAGTCTCCTTCTCTGGAGATATTCAAGGCCTGTCTGGATGCCTACCTGGGCAGCCTGCTCTAAGGAACCTGCTTTGGCAGGGGGGTTGGACCCGATGATCTCTTGAGGTCCCTTCCAACCCCTACAGTTCTGTGATTCTGTCAACTGCTTTCACAGCTGGAAACATCAAGACAGAAATTTGCCTTTTCTCAAAGCTAAAAAGGTAAAGGGTTACTTGGAAATGACATAAAAAATATTTATTTCTGGGCGGAAAGGAAAGGATCTATATATGTATTGTTCCAGAAAAGTAATTGTATTTCCATAAGAAAAATAACTTTCTCCTTAACGTGTAGTTGTATGCCTGCCTACCTCTTTTATAATTTAAAACCAGGTAAGAAAAAAAAAATAAAAAAAAAACACTACACGATTGGCTCTCAGTCACTGATACCCATACGCATGTTCATTATTATCCCCTGCCAAATAAACTGCCATTGCACTGTACAATTTACAGTTCCATAACACATTAAATTCCAGTTATACAGTATCCATAGCTTCATGGTTCCATAACCCGTAGTAAGCATATATATTTTTGAATGTACACACATTACTAAGAAAACCCATTTTGAACAATTCAAGCACACACAAAAATAATAAATAAAAATAAAAAAACCCTGTTATGACTCCTCTGAGACTGTCGTGAAAGTAACGACCCTCTCTGGGTCTCTCTTGGCAGCTTGGTCAGTCTGTAGTTTGGTTGTTGGAGTTTGCTTTGGTTTAATATTTTAGTCTTATCAACTTCAAGAAGACATTAGCTGAAATGCTTTTTTTCTTTTTTCTTTTTTTTTTTCTCTTGAATGATTAGAATTTAAGCTATTGCAGCACAGCTTTAGCAGGTGTTGAACAAGCAAAATCTCAAACAGCTCAGACTTCCAGCCACTACCTCATATGTGCTTTATACAGTATTTCTGTATGAACACCCTACATGTTAGATGGCAGGCAGAACACATTGATTTGAAATCCACTAGTTTGTAGATGTTTAATTCATGCGTGAAACATGTGCATTTATACATCAGTTCACTGGCTTGATTTACCACACATTTATTCTTTTAAAATAACATGGTTTCCTGCTCAAGAGTCACAAAAACACTTTACAATGTATTCTTATATTGCTATACACTAGTTAGTTGAAATTTATGATTTTTTTAAAGAAATGATTTTGTGACACATTCTCAACAATTTCAAAGTAATATACAAATTCTAAGACTTTCCCTTTTGAAAGGATTTTGCCCAGTTTGAAAAAGTGAAATCTTAAGTGCTACACTTGTCAAGAAGGGTGTTTCACTGAAGCGTCAGTTATTTCTCATTCTCATTTTCCTCACTCCCATTATGAAGAAAGCCAGCACAAAATCCTCAGCATTGTTACTTACACCCCAGAAGTTTGTTCCATAGGGTTTTGCTTATCAGTACCCTACTCTTGAATTCCAATCATCACCTTTTCCATGGAAGTTTAAGAAAGTTGCTACTACAATTGCAATATGAGAAAGGACTCAGATTCACATTTGTAAGGAGATACAGCATCCATTTTTAATTCCAACATCACTGAAAAAGGAGGCTTAGGTCCTTTACAGACAGTTTTTTGTTGTTGTTGCTGTTATTTATTTAATTTTATTTTGTGCTTGCCTATAATCAACTATTAACAGCTTGATATTTCCATTACTCTAGAAGAAATACAGGAAAAATAAATTAAAACTGAAAAAAAAAGTTAATACATGAGTAGTAACCCGTATGCACTACTTTATTATTGAAGAGATATTAGCAGTTCTATTATTTTGAGACAAATGTGCCATTTATTATACTGTTTAAATTTAAGGTATAACTTTAGTTAAAAATCAGTTAAAGTAAGAATAGATGATAGATGTATCAGTATAATGACTAAGAACCATTAGTACAGATTAAAACTTTTATTTGTTTTGACTTGAAATCTAAAATATGAGAATATACCAAATGTTTCCACATACCAATTTATAATCATGAACGTGCATAGGATTTTGAAAATTCGATAGGTCTTGCTGCAGACATTTATATTACCTCAATCCATTACTATCCCAGTGCCTAAGTCAATCCTAATATATTAAACAAAAGTCTTCAAAAAATAAACATACAGTGACCATTTCAAACAGCATTTTAGAACCACCATATATGTTCTTTACCTGTAAATACCTTCATTAATTTTACTGTCTGATGTCTTATCACTTATCACTTGCATAGCAAATTGACTTGAAATTTTGATTTATATCTCCACTACAAATTCTTTATTGTTTGCTTTTTGCTTTGTTACTTGATGCAATATTTCTTCACCTGTACCAAAAATCTGTTCCCATTTGCTATAGTATACTATGATGTGTAGAGTAAATTGTATTTCATTGCTATCTCTAAAACACTGTGCCTACTAGCGCCCAGACACAGATACTCATATTCTAGCTCAGTCTTAACTAACAGAACCATTGCAAGATTCTAACGTGTTTTTGTTGTTGTTGTTGTGGTTGTTGCTGTTGTTGTTGTTGTTTTTTAGTTCTCCATTGTGAGATGGAGGTGAAGACAACAGAATGGATACAAGATTGTTGTGCCTACTGAACATCGAGACAAGTACATCCTAAATTAATTGCTTAATTTCTTGTATTAGACAACTTGTTATTAATGTCACCAAATATTACAATTAAGTACTCCTCTTAAATTATCTCCTGATCTCTACAGTGTTCAAAAAGTCAAGCTAGACCTCAGCTGGCCTCTGGCGTAACGTGATTATCTATAGCAGTTTATAATTAATGAATTAAAGCTATGCTGCATGCGCTCTCAAATACACTTATTTAGGAACTCGTTGAAATGTGAATCTTAGTATCTGCTTGTTTGAACTGTTCATCAAGGGAAACGGAACACTGAAGTTGTTCTCAAAACCTATGAGAATTAAAGACTGTTTAGATGAAACAGAAAAACAAAAAAATGTATAGCAGATTAAGTACCTAAAACTAAGCATATCCTTCAGCAGCACTTTCCAAAGGTGCTTTGAGCATTTTCCCAAATCAATATGAGAAGGATTTCAAAAATAAAACAGACAAAAACACAGGAAAAAAAAATAATCATTTTTGTATCTACATGAAGGCCCAAAGATTTTAGGCATAAAACTTCACATAGTTTAGTCATCTTATACCAAGTAAAATTATCATCAAACTCCAATGCTGGACTATGAAAAAAATGTGGTACTATTATGTAAGACTATTTATACAGATGGTCAGAATCCTGAGCTTCCCTGAATTGATGGTACACGCATGGGCTGTTTATAAGATGATTCTTAAGATTTTATTTGATTTTAAGATTTTATTTAGATTTCATTCTCTAGATCTAGGTGCAAGGAAAGCCTCTACATACCCTATTCCATTAGGAGTAACTTTATTTCATTTGCATTTTATTTACATTGCTGTCATACTGTGTCAGAAAAATAACCATTAAATAGTCTAATAAGCAATAAATATCCTTTTTATTCCCTAGCATAAATTTCTTCTAAATCCCTACACAAGTATGATTATGCAAGAAGTGTGATTTAAAAAGACACCACACTGCCATAAACCTCTCAATACACTTTTTTTTTTCTTAACAAGAACAATTTTATCTCTGCATTCAGCTGTATTTAAGATGCATACTTGTAAATATTTGTATAATTTCAAAAATGTACAACTCCATACCACATGGCATAATTTCTATGATTACATCACTCAGAGTTATTGAGTTTTACCCTCATCTTCTACCTTGATGAAGGTGAAAAAACACACCATTTAATTACTAATTATATTTCTTCAAGAACCTTGTGACACTTTAGCACTACTACACTATGGATTTTCATTGCATTGGAAATGGCAACACAAAAAGAAATGTCCACTCAAAAATTTAGATCTCACCTGTTACATAGGAACTGTAATTTGTTATGCAATTTTAGAGGGTGCTCTATATATTCTAGCAATTTGCCCATTAACACTTACTTTAAAATCAGGAAATGACTCCACCATTCAGAAACTCCCTGCATGATATTGAACTTTGAGCAACCCAACACATTTTTTGACGTGTTTTGATGTCCCCTTTCAGGTATGACAGCCTATATTTTGGGAGAAAAAATATTTCTGCTATTGTCATTGCCAAATCTTTTGTTGTTGTTGTTGTTTTTCTTTATATCCTGTGATCAAGAATAGGGAAAATCTCACAGGAACTTTCTGATCAAAAAGTAAATGTCAAGATAGTGAGTAGTCCATGCTTATTTGTAGCACAAAAGCAACTTTTTGCATTAGTCTTAGTTCAATATAATCTGTCACTCTGCTTAGAACAGATGATGGAAAAAAAATCCGTCAAGGGGTAAAATCAGGCAAGATAGGATTCAGATTCTAACTATTGTATAATTTACACAATACTCATACATATTATCTATTATTAACACTAAAACTTGTGGTTTGTAAAAGCCTGGATGTTGAAATCTAGTATTCCCAGCCAACAGTCATGCACAGAAAACTGTCAGGCTAATACTAAAGAAAACAAATTTTTATTCATTTACTTTCTGTGTGAAATGAACTGTATAGTGAATTATTTAGAAGAGGAAAATTGTAATTGCATGTGTAATAAAGCTGAAAATTAAGGAGAAGCAGATGGAAGACTTTTTTTTTTTTTTTTGTAAGTGATAAGAGGATGATTCATAAGTATTTGACATTAGTTAAAATTACTTATGGAACAAATGTTTATGGAAAAGTGTTCTTCTCAGGACAATATGCCATCAAACAAGCAGCAGAGAATGATCTCAATTGAGACCCCTAAACCAAAAAAGAGAAAAGGAAAAACTCAGAAAGATGGGCAAAATTTGTTCACTTCTCAAAAACTTGTGTGACTTGTGTCCTAGTTTCCCACCTGAAGAATTCAAGGTACTATTAGAAAAATCATAATTACAGTAATTCATTTAGTTTGTAGTTTTAATACTATTTGATACTGTCATAAAATGGTAATTCACTTCCTAATGTCAGCTAAAAAGAAGTTGGGAAAGAATAGGTGCCAGTGGTATGTCACAGATTCGTGAATTTACCTCATTTTGTTTTAAGCAACGCTTAGAAAAGGCTATTTTTTCCCCACCTCGAGTATCCAACAAATTTTAGAGAATACTTTAAATGAAAGACAATGATTTTATATAATACTTATATTGTTGCATACTGCTTCAAAAATATTAAGTGAATATTTTATGTATAGCTAAATTGTTAAAGCATCAAGAAATGAGATAACACAATTCCCTAATGTCATGTCATTAAAAATGCAGCTACCTAACAGATGATCCTTCTGGGATTTTGTTAATAGTAAATAGGCTAGCATTTTCATTATCCAGTCAATGTTTCTCTTCATTCTACCATTAATACACATGATTCCCACGCAGCTCAGAGGCTGGCCTCGCTGCAGTTGGAGAGGATGGTGCAGAATACGACTTATTTGTTATCATCTTTCAGCAGCAGAGAACACGTGTCTTTCCATTCTAGTGCTAAGAACAATTGTGCTTTAGCCCAGATCTTTTGACACAGTAGACAACTTCAGTTTAAGGTATAATTTAATTTGTGCTAGAGTTGTGCATGCGCCTGTAAGTTTTTGTTTTGCTTTGTTTTGTTTTTTCTCTTAATTCAGAGGTAAAATTCAAGTTACACCTGGAGCTAATAATGCAGTAAAGCAATATCTTAATTTTCCTATGAAACCTTTGTTTTAGTATACTGTTACTGCTAATTCATAGCTCAAACTCTGCTATACCACATTCTGAATCAATCATAGTCACGTATTCATATGTATTTATTAAGTATGTTAATCACATCACATAGAGAAAGTTTTCCTGAGAATTTGAATAAACTAGTCCCTATTAACTGTCAAAATGCATTTTAAAAGATCTGCAAAGGCAGTCTGTAAATTGGGCTTCCTTTTCCAGGCCAGCCATTTAAATTGATTACTGATAATACAATATGACTAATTTGCTCTTCAGTATTGTCTGGCGACAGAAAACAAATGGCAAAGTGATGTCTGCCAAAATTTTGTTTCAAAATAACCAGCCACTCAAATTTTACTTCGGAGTAAAACCTCTAAGGCAGAATCCCAAGTAGAAAATGTTTGTTGCCTTTTTTTTTTTTTTTTTGTAGTACCTTAATATTCTGTTTTTATTATTGCAGTTTCATGCCATGACAGGAAACTGTATTAGCCTGCACAAGTGATTATAGCAGTCTTATCTTGCTCACAGAACTTTTTCCTTTTATTCTCAGATTAAAGAAAGTACAGTGGCTTTGATATGTTTTTTCCTTCCTGTTAGAGAAGACAGGTTATCATAAGGGTTGAACTACATTAACTCTTGGTCTTACTTGACTTAGAACCCTGATGGATGTTATTCAAACTTTTACATTTAGGAATGGTAATTGAAGAGAATATTATCTTCTTTAAAGACCAACGTGCATTATTTTCACATCTCTATTAACTGTAGAAAAAAATAAACCTCACTGAATGCTGGCAATATATTCATTAATACATTATATCTTGTTCTTAGATAATTATTCCGTCTTCACGCAATGTTTAGAAACTATGATTTCCTTCATGTCCATCTGGTCAATCTGAGCATGGCAGCTCATAACACATTTTATGGGGTTAATACAGCCTTTAAGTTTACATTATTACCCTAATTGTATCGTTCTTTCTTCCTATAAAGGAAGATATAGTGACTAGATATAGTGTTCACATCATAGCCTTCAACAATGTTTTGAGAATTTATGTCACCTAGCATTTCAAAGAAAAAATGACTTCTCTTCCCTTGGATTTCTCTGATTCACTTATCTGTCCACCAGGCAGATATAGAACTCAGAATTATTCTTAGATGTGCGGTGCCCATCTGTTTAGTTTTTAAAATGGTTATCAGAAAACCAGCACTGCTAGTTCAGTAGCAAGTATTTTAAGATTTCTCATGGAAATGTACCAACTCAGTACGAGAGTTTGCGTGATTGTGCAGTCAGACATGCAGAGGATCTACGTGAGTGGAGAGCTTTGATTCTGGTCTTGTTCCATATTAGCATATTGGACTAGACATGTGGTAATTAGAGCAGTCAAGTTCACCTATCAGCTGCTTAGAAATTCTTCCAATCTTTTACTATGCCTCTATATTGCATAAAATTGGCTTATGAATATAAAAGAACCTAACTTCTGGGAAAACCTTAGCAAGAATAACATTAAGGAACACCCTGAGAAGTCCTTCCCTCTTCTCTGTGATAGTCTATTAGAGTACAATAATACTTAAAGGTTTTTGTTCAACACTAACAACAGTCATATCATACCAAAAACAAGAACAACATAACATACCTGTTACAATGCATCACAGTTTCACAATAGGTAGACTTAAGGTCTCTGTAAGTTGGAAAGAATGCATTTTGAAGGACAAAAATTCTGGAAAACTTAGAGCCAGAAAGCCTTTCCAAATGTGAAAGAAAAAAACACCTAACTAAACAGATCTAACAGCAAATTGCTTGTCCATAAAAGCATCGTAATATTATGCATTTCTGGTTCTGCCAGACAGCATTTTCTGTCTACTGTTCTAGACAGAGAATGGCATTATTATGCATTGGAAATATTTAACTGGAGCATGTATGTCAAATCAAAGATGCCAAAACTTTCTTGTGACAAAGCAACTGTAACGGATGGTTTTTACTATCTAGGGAAATCAAACCGTGACTGGTTTATTTTTCCCCCTGTAGAGATCAAGGATATTCAGCAGTTCCTCCTCACATACTGATGTTTGGATACTCCTACATATTCATTCTAATTAGCAGTTTGCATTTTGTTTTTTATTTGCTCTTCCTATGATCTATTATTGCAGGAAGTGGCATGCTGATATCACATAACCCATGGGAGAACCCAGAACCTTATGTAGTGGGGAATGAATTCTGTCATTCAGTAATCTGTCTTCCAAAACAGTAGCTTGTGTGGTTTTATAATTAAAGTTATCAGTCCAGTGTCATCGTCCCCCTACCTGAAGGCATCAGCAAAGATTGCCCTTCTTAATTTTGTTCAAACCATATTAAAACTTTCCTGCAAAAAAATAAAACACTCTGGGCCTGTCCTTGCTCACAATCCTGTCTCAATGAAGGGAAGATTCAGAAGATCAACAGAAATTAGTTACAAAAATGTAAATTTTGGATTTACATGTGTGGTGTTTCTTTTGTGTGCGTGTGTAGAAGGAAACACACCTAGACAATTTCTTTCTGCAATATTGTGTTACTTAAGAGATAACGTCAGTGAAATAGTATATTGTTAGAAGATAATGGTCTCCTGCTGCTATTAAATGCCAAGGCACAACTAAGCCATTTATTTGCAAAGCAGGAGACATTAATCCTATGATAATGTTCTACTACAAATGACATTTCTACTATACTGAGTAGGGTATGTTGATTCAATCATGTCATCTAATACCTGTGACAGAGCAGCAGTTGCTCAATTACACTGTTCTGAACTTGCAGCATTCAAACTGACCTCTGCAGAATACCACAGCACTTACAGCCATTCATCCAAGCATGTAAACCTCAACCGAATCTCAAATAACATTTGCTAAGTATTCTTACAGTCATTTTGTAGACAGAGAAACTAAGACTTGCCACACCTTACAATACAGCTTAGTAGAATGACCAGAAGCAGAAATAGAGAAGTATTTACCTTGAAGGAGAGGTACACTCCTCTATGTTCTTGGGTTCACAACCCTTTGCTAGCAGCCCAGAAAAACTTGCATATGTTACACAAGCAGCATGAAGGGATGATTTTCTTTCAGCCTTCCAAATGAGGTACATTGCACGCTAACAAAGGGCATAGAAGGCATGTGCACACCACATTTCAAAGAGTTTCAGGTATCTGGAGAAAGTAGACTACTCTTTGACTCATTGTTCGTGCACCAGTCCTGCACAATGGGGACCTTAAAGCAGTAATAACTTGGTTTGAAGTCTCAGAAGCATGACTCAGACACTACTTGAAACACGTTTGTTTTCTGAATTTCTGCACTGAGATTAACAAGCAACTTAAAAAAATTCAATCCTTTTTCCTCTCAGGGAAAATTTGAGCAAGGCTTCCCATGTCCACAGACTGGATGTGGCTTCACACATTTTCCATTTTCTTCAGAGAGATGGAGATTTTGTAATGGTCTGTGTGACAGAGTCTAATGTAAAAGGAAACTAATGACAGGGCTTGTTGGTGAGTGTCTTGGTGAGCACCCATAGCTCTTAGTAAGACCATGCAACAGCAATGGATAGAGCTAATGTTGCTAAAGTGCTGGTTCAGCAAGTCATCCCCAAATTTGTAAAGAAGCAAGGAAGCTGCTGTAACTGTTGGATAAGGATAACACCGTTGAAAAAACAGAAGTGCTTACACAACATCCAGAGACAGTGCCAAGACTATTCACATTGAAATAAAATCACATCAGGGAATCCAAAGCCATATGGGTTAAGATCCTTAGCACAAGTGGTAATTTTGACTCTTGCTGCACAAATAACTGCTAGTGAGTCAGGTGTGCTCAGTGATATTGGCTGGTTCATGGCACACAAACATGCAGGCAAAACCACATCTCTTAGGGCATGTGATGGCTGACACACCGATGGTGCGTCTGAGGTTTTTAAGAGCTTTCAATACCAGTGAAGTAAGCTGAAGAATCCGAATCTTTTCATGCATCAGCTTTATAAGCCTTGTATTTCAGTGCTGAATAAGCATCTCTGGATTTAAAGTAAGTACCACTCACTGGCTGGTTTCCTTCCTTCACAGCAGGTGAGGTGGTATCCTGATGGAAAGCTGATGGAGAAGCCTGACAGTGTAGTACAAACGTAACAATTATTAGTTTATGAAAAAAACATAACTGAAAAGCAATTTACTAATTAAAGCGGAGATTCTCATGAGGTCCAGCTGATATAGTAAAAAAATTAACTTGCCTATAACTCAAACAATGAGCATTTGAGAACAATGGCACACAAGATGCATTTCATATTTTAACTGCTAGAAGTATCTAGAAGTTTGGGAGCCTGAAACACTTATACATCCACAGCAAAATAAGTATACAATCAATGGAAAGAAAATCATGACTATTCTAACAATTGCCATGATCATTTCAGCTAACATTAAAGGACCTCTGCAGTCATAACTTAATAAAAAATGCTGATTTTGTAAGCTTGCTTCCAATCCCTTATTTTACATAAGTAGTGCAATTGTCATCCAGCTACCTCCAATTGTCTGTCATAGGTTTCATATTTAAAACTAGATGTTACTATATAGTTAAGGTTGTTCCTTTTAGAAATTTCAAGCTTTGTTGCATCTCACAGAACTATTTATTGCATTATTATTTCTTCTTTCAATTTATATCTGAATTATGAATCATTTCTCAGGGAGCTTTCACAATTAATAAAAACACTGGATCTATCACAAGTTAAATCATCCATATAATTCAGAGGTAACATATTATTAATGCCCATCCTGTTCAGATGAGAAAAGCATACGCACATAAAACCAACAT